>VUQP01045124.1:0-11608 GCA_015108555.1 Coptodon rendalli
ATAAGCTTTAACATCATTCTGGTGTCAGGTAATGCACTTCAACTTTTCCATTTTCCAACATTCACTCTTACATTCCTTGTTGTAATTTGTTGTGATGTTTTTCACAGGTTCATCACTCAGTGACCACGTCCACCAGAATCCATCAGATTTGTATAAAAATCAAGAAGAAGAAGCTGAAATCACCTGTTCACACAGTATAGACACCTATAATCAAATCCTCTGGTACAAGCAAACAAAAAACGGCAAACTGCAGCTCCTGGGATACATGTTAGCAACAAGCCCATCTGTAGAGCCTGGAGTGACTGTGACAATTGGTGGGGATGCAAATAAAGACAAGAACTGCACACTGACAATTAAAGATGTCTTCATGAACAGCAGTGCAGCGTACTTCTGTGCTGCTAGATACCACAGTGCTACAGATCACTGATCCACAATACAAAAACCTCCTCATTACCAATTTTTATCACTTACCACCTTGCACCTGTATTCTAACCAATGTTTTTCTTGTGATTACAATCATGAATAGGAGATCCTTGCTGTGAAGCAAAGCCTGTAACTTTCACCTACTATTATAAACAGTAGCAGGCTTTAAAGTTGAAATAGGTGCTATATCTCATTGTAGTCTCACTATGATTGCTCAATAGGTAATCACATTAATAATCGTCTGTGTGGCTACATGAACATTTCAATGACGTGCATGGCATTTATTATAATTTTCTTGAATCCCTGAACAATTTTTCTCAAAGAACTTTTAAGTTTCACGTTATAGGTCTACATAATTTGGCTGACCATGGTGTGGCCCTGGGGAACCCCCCCCCCCAAAAAACAAACAAACGTCATCTGGGGGAATAGTGGTTTTAGGTTTTTACCTTTTTTACCAGTGTTATAATTTTTAATCGTTTAATTATGTTTTTAACTGTCTTTTTAGTTCTTATAGGTTTATCGCATGCTTTTATCGTGAAACTTGTTTAATCCAGGAGACACCTCACTTTTATCACGAATCACCCTCACCTGTGAGAGTTCATGCCCAGTAAACCAATTAGCGTGAGCCTTTCGACCACCAAAAGACCAAGAGCACCGAAAGGAGGGACAGTAGAGGATGTGTGGGGACCCTGGCTGTCTTAGCATTTTAAACTGACTTTAAGAGTTATTAACAATTTGTGCATATTCTGTCTGGATTTTTAGAATTTTATTTTTATATCATTATATTTTCATTCTTGTTGCCCCCTGGCCGTGGCTGTTTTTATTCCTCGTTTTTATTGTAAATAAATTATATTTCACTTTTTAAAGTTTGTTCTCTTCTACTTTGGGTACCTGCTCTCCACTCGCCTACAATGGTTTTTCTCTTCCAAATGGACCTACCACACAAACATGAACATAGTGATGTTTCAGAACCTGTTCAAAAACATCCTGACAATTAATCTGATAAATCACTTGACTTTTAGGTTCCTCCAATAGGTGGCACTAGTTTCATCAAATACTATCAGAACATGAAGCAGCTCCTTTAAAGAGGAAGGTGTTAATACAAGTGTCTATGGCAAAATGTTACAGACACTCAGTTTTTTGTCTTCAGACAGGAACTCATCATAAGTTATTTTTGGTCTATTGGTAATCAAATTCATCATTTAGGACTCCCACTTCATATCATCATATAGTTGCTCTGTAGAATATTCATTGTCTCTCATTTTAGGTGTTGAAGTTCACCAAACACCTTTGAAAGTTTTCAAAACAACAGGAGACAAACCCAGCTAGTCTGCAGACATGATAAAAAACAATTACATACTCATGTTGTGTTACCAGGATACAGGAAATCAAGCTCTGAAAAACATTGCTGCTACAAAAAAGTGTCCAAAGACAACGAGAAACTGTTTTAGAAAAATCTTAATATTACTGGAAATTTGCGAGCAGAGAAAACGGAGAACGAATCTCTTTTTATAGTTAATCTAAAAGCACCAGAGTACAACGCAGTATAGTACTGTGCTGCAGGGTAAGCACAATGAAAGGAAAGCCCCTCCCCTTGAGACAAAACAGAACCATTAATCAAAGTGGATGTTTTGAACTGAAGGTACTCCTCCCACCTCTTGGTTAGAGCCCAGCCAGTATAGTGTCAGTTTCATCTTAAACTTTTAGATCAGTGGGGGTGTGACATCAAATCATAGTAATTTAAATCCCTAAAAATCTTAGACGCTTTAGGAACAAAGTGTCAGCATGATTCATCATTTCTTCTTCTGGTGCCTGACAGGTAATAATGCCTTGTTTGCACACAATAAGCCCTTCAGAAAGTGGAATTTCTTTCCTTAAATTTCTCATCTCCCTTTCTTTAAATACAATCTTTTGTCATTCTCTATTCAGGTGTCTGTCTGGGTATTGAGGTCCGCCAGACTCCCTCCGAGTTAATCACAGATGTTGGATCCAAAGTGGAGATTTTCTGCAGCCATGAAAAGACTGACTACAGGGTGATGCTGTGGTACCAGCAGCCACCCGGAGAGACAGCTATGAAACTCATCGGGTTTTTAAACGTCAAAGCTGTCACATTTGACCAAGACCAATATAAAGATCATTTCGATATAAATGGAAATCTGGGTGGCAACACAGCAAAAAATGGCTCTCTGATAGTCAAAGTGACACAAAAAGAGGACAGTGCAGTGTACTACTGTGCAGCTAGAGAAGCACAGTGGCAAAAAGTCCCTTTGAACAATATAAAAATTCCACATTTATTCTCAAACACCTGCTTTAGTGGTTTGTTTTGTGGTTCAATCGATTTGCATAAAACTGTACTAATACACCCCTGTTTCTAATATCTTTGCAGTCCCTTTTGAACTCACCACCAGCCCCTCCCCCTCCCCCCCTCCCCCCACCCTCTTGTTGGAGGGACATGTTCCATAAGGTTCTGACTTAATATTCTCTTACAAATTTCTTTTCAGCTAAGGTCTTTGCTATTTTAAGTCCTTTAGTAAGATGGCAGAGGGTCTACAATAAAGTAGCTGCTAAATTCACTGCATCACTGCCCATTTTACTGATGGGAGGGATTACCAGGAAATGACATACAAATGATCAACAGCTAAATGTACAGTTATGAGAGCACAGTAGACTTAAGAGGATTGTTCCTTAATCATGCAAAGCAACATAATGATCACTTTCTTCTGCATATCCTTTAACATTATCCTCGTGTCAGGTAATGCATTCCTAACTTTTCAGTTTTTCAAGATTTACTCTTATACCGCTTCTTTTACATTGTTGTGGGGTTTTTATTGATATTTTTTTACAGGTTCCTCACTCAGTGACCAAGTCTTCCAGACTCCAGCTAATATGTATAAAAATCAAGGACAAACAGCTGAAATCAACTGTTCACACAGGATAGCTGGCTATGATAGGATCCTCTGGTACAAGCAAACAAAAAGCAAACAGCTTAATTTCCTGGGATATATGGTAGTAAGCCAAGGAGCACCAGAGTCTGGATGGAGGGTCGACATCAAAGGGAGTGCAAATCAACACCAAACCTGCACATTAATAATAAAAGATCTCACCCTGAACAGCAGTGCAGTTTACTTCTGTGCTGCTAGATACCACAGTACTATATATCACTGCTCCTCAATACAAAAACCACTTCACTCTTAGTTTTTATCTCTTACAGCTCACAGCCACTTGCACCTTTATTCTAACCAACATTGGTCTTGTGATTATAATCCATAACTGGAATGGGAGGTCCTTACTATGAAGAAAGTGGTTTGTGAAGGAGAGACCATGATCCTCATCGTCTACGTACCCTTTAAAAACAAACACTGAGCCAGCAAAGAAACAGCTGGAAGTGGGGCTGTTACTGTGAATCATTCACAGCTAAATGACAGTGGTCTGTAGTTTTGTGCCCTTATTATCCACAGTGATGTGAGAAGTAGGAGAAGCTGTACAAAAACTGACCATTAAACTAATACTAGAAATGACTTGACTTTTATGTCCTTCCAGTAGGTGGCGCTGGACTGCAGTAACTGGCAAATATTCGAGTCACCCATTGTTCTGCTTTCAGACAGAAGCTCTTCATGATGACATCCAGTTTATTTTAGCATATTAGTAATCACATTTGTGATTTAAGAGTCCCACTTCATATCATCTATAGTTTTGCTCTCTTTCCAGGTGTTTTTCTTGGTGTTAAGGTCTACCAAACATTTTTGAAAGTTTTCCAAAAACCTGAAGACATAGTCTAGCTTGATTTGTGTCCATGGAAAGCTAACTACACACTTATGCAGTGTGTAATCACAAAACTTAACAGCGTACCATACCTAAAATGGTCCATCTAAAGGCACCTGAGCACAGTGCAGTGTAGTACTGTGCAGCTAGCGATGCACACTGATGATGAAATTCGTGATAAGAAACGCTCCCCTTAATACAAAAACTTAGACCTATCAAGTGATCAAAGAGGATGGTTTTAAACTGAACATACCCGTAATGCAAGTCTATTTAAAAACCTGAAAGGCATGTATAACTAGTCCCAAACATTATATTTGGTAATAAGGACACTTCAAATTAGCACATCCTCAGGGTAAATGCATATACAGTAGCTTAAAAGTAATATGAATAAAATCTTTTTGCTGAGTCTTGAGGACTTACACTTCCCTAAAGTCCTTTCATATGGTGGCAGTATGTTTGTATGGAACGCCTATGTTTGTGATGCAGTTTAGAATTCATTCTAGAGCCTGCCCTCAATGTGACAACAAATGGGAGTGCAAATAAAGGCCAGACCTTTATTAACCACATTAACAATTAACTATCTCACTGTGAACATCAGTGCAGTGTACTTCTGTGCTGCTAGTTACCACAGTGCTGCATATCACTGCTTGTTAATACAAAAATTTCCCCATCGTGTTCATCTCTTACAGCTCACATGTGCTTGCACCTATATTCTAACCTATAATCTAATCCTATATTGGAATGGGAGGTCCTTACAGTGAAGTAACTGAAGTAATGCCTGTAGCCTCCCCCTACCATTATAAATAGCAGAAGGTTTTAATATTTACAACACCAGCTGCATCTCCTTGTAGATTATCACTATGATTGCTCAAGTGCTCATAACGTTTGTTGTCTCATCTCTTTGGCTTCAAGGTACATGGACATATTAACTGTGCAATAGATTCCTAAGCTTTCATTTTTTTTAATGTATTGGCTGAGAAACATTTCTCAAAGAATGATCAGAATTACTTTTTTTCCACAGGTTATTCCCAGGATGTGAATCAATACCCTGAAATCAGCTGGCGTTTCAGCAACAAAGCTGCAGAGATGAACTGCAGCCACAGCAAAGATACACGTTATACTCAGATGTACTGGTACATTCAAAGACCAGGAGAGACCATGAGGCTCATTGTCTACACAGTATTTCGTGGGAACCCGGACTATGGTGGGGCGCCTGAAAACAAATATTCAGCCAATAAAGAAGCCATTGAGAACGGAGCTCTAACGGTGAATAACTTGCAGCAGAATGACAGTGGTGTGTATTTTTGTGCTGTCAGCATGCACTGTGGTGTGAGAAGTAGGAGAAGCTGTACAAAAACTGCCTGACAATTAATCTGATACTAGAGATGACTTCATATTCATGTCTTCCAGTAGGTGGCGCTGGAGTTCAAGAAATACTGACATCTAAGCATAGCTGCCTAAAAGAAGGGGGTGTTAGTAAGAGTCAACTGCTGTTTTGTTCACAGACAGGAGCTCATCATGCTGACATTAAAATGTGGAACATGCTCCACCCACTTCACTTCCTCTTAAACCTCTGTGGGGTCAGTCAGGTTATCTAATGTCAAATCCCAGCAGTTTTAATCCATAAATAAATGTTTCTTTCCAAACAAACAATATGATGATTCATTTTCTCTTTTTCTGGTGTCTGACAGGTAATAACATATTTGCCTATAATAAAATCATCTGACAATGGAAACGGTTTAATTAAATGTATCATCTGTTGCGATTTAAAAATTATCTTTTCTTCATTCTCTATTCAGGTGTCTGTCTGGGATTCGAGGTCCGTCAGTCTCCCTCTGAGTTCATCACAGACGTTGGATCCAAAGTGCACATTTTCTGCAACCATGAAAAGACTGACTACACAGTGATGCTTTGGTACCAGCAGTCACCTGGAGAGACCGCTATGAAACTCATTGGGTTTTTAAATGTCAACACTCCAAAATTTGAAGATGAAAATAACGATAATTTTGAAATCACTGGCGACCTGAGTGCGATTACAGCAAAAAACGGTTCTCTGATAGTCAAGAAAGCTAAAGGACAAGAGCACAGTGCAACGTACTATTGTGCAGCAAGTAAAGCACAATGAAACAAAGTCCCTCTGAACTTCACAAAAACTCAACAATATTTTTTATCCTTGTGGTTTGGATGAGTTCTCAAACACCTGCTTGAGCGGTTGTTTTGTGGCTTAATCCAGTCACATTTACTAATACAAATACACTTTATACAACTACGAAGGAATCCCAAATAAGCAACAGACACACACACAAAAAAAACAATGTTATTTGACATAAGCATCAACATTAAGGGTCAGAGGTCTGTGTCCAAATAGTTGAGAAAAATTGCCAAACCCCTTTATGAGCTCCCATAGGTGAAAAAACCGAGATAATGATATATAAGAAAAAAGATATAAAATAGAAGGACTATGTGGGCTTGCACAGCCCAAAGGCTCAGCTCTCTTAAACTTGCTGACAAATAACATTCTTATACAGATTTTTGGGTTTTAATTCAGATCTTTTTTATTTTAAGTCATTGTGTCTGTAGTGTAGTGGCTATTCAGTGTCCCTGTAACTCATTTTCTTAATAGGAGAGCTTACCCAGAACTGAGACGTGAATGATTACAAGAACCAAACATACACTTACAGGGTTTTTTTTTTTACTATAGCCATGCAACAAAAGATTATCACTGTCTGCTGCACAAGATTCGGGTTTTTCACTCCACAGGTTCATTCACTCATTGACAAAGTCTACTAAACTCCAGCTGATGTGTATAAAAAAAATCAAGAAAAAAAACAAAGGAAAAACAGCTGAAATCAACTGTTCAGACAGTCTAAAACAAATACAATCAAAACGTCAGATACAAGCAAGCATACATTATAGGATATTAGAAAAGACTTGACTTTTATGTCATTCCGCTAGGTGGCGATGGAGCTCAAGGGATACTAATATCTAGACATGCAGTAGCTACTTCAAAGAGGACGGTGTCGATAAAAGTGTCGAATACTAAAGTTACTCAGTGTTCCGTTTGTAGTCGAGCTAAAGGCACCTGAGCGTATCGCAGTCTACTATACACAAGAAAGAAAAACCCTTTTAAAATTAAACACACTCCTCCCACATCTTGGTAAGATCCAAGCAAGCATAGTGTTCAAAGCACTTTCCTCTTAAACCTCTGTGGGGTCACTCATATGATCTGATGTCAAATCCCAGCAATTTAAATCTTTAAACTCTTAGACACTTTATCAAAGGAAGGTCAACATGATTAATTTTCTCTTTTTCTGTTGCCTGACAGGTAATAACTTGTTTACCATTTATCTTCTGAACATGGAAATCAGTTCATTAAATACATATCATTTGTTGTGATTTAAAAATAATCTTTTTTTTCATTCTGTATCCAGGTGTCTGTCTGGGATTTGAGGTCCATCAGTCTCCCTCTGAGTTCATCACAGACGTTGGATCCAAAGTGCAGATTTTCTGCAGCCATGAAAAGACCGACTACAGGGTGATGCTCTGGTACCAGCAGTCACCTGGAGAGACCGCTATGAAACTCATTGGCTTTTTAAACGTCAACACTCCGAAATTTGAAGATGAAAATAACGATAATTTTGAAATCACTGGCGATCTGAGTGGGACTACAGCAAAAAACGGTTCTCTGATAGTCAAGAAAGCTAAAGGACAAGAGCACAGTGCAATGTACTATTGTGCAGCAAGTAAAGCACAATGACACAAAGTCCCTCTGAACTTTACAAAAACTCCAGATGATTTTTTTTTATCATTGTGGTTTTGATAAGAAAAGCTCTCAAGCACCTGCTTGAGTGGTTTTCTTATGGATTGATCCATTCATGCAAAATTGCACTAATATAATAAGCAGTTTGTAAAAGCAGCAAGGATGCAGAAATGAGCAAAAATATGTGCAACTTTATTTGACATAACCATCAGCATTAACCGCTGACTTACTCCTGCAAGCCTTATGAATGTTTGTATTCCCTTTACTACCCCTAGGAATTGTAACAAGAAATTTGATTTCTGTCAACACCAACAAAATGATCCGTCTTATTTTCTGACAGCATAGGGTTCATGGTACAGGGAATTCATATTTAAAAATTCTGCATAATTTGGTACAGAATTTGCTAATGCTTCTGTAGCACTTAGTGTTTAGACACAAAGCATTCTCTACAGGTTTTGAAAATATTCAGAGAAATTTCTGAACCATTCTTTAGGCTTAAAAAGGTTTTGACAAATAACCTTCTAGTACACCAGCTGTTTTGGGGTTGAATTTTTGTCTTTGTTGTTTTCAGTCCTTAATAAATTGGCCCTACATCCGTAGTGTAGTGGTTATTCAGTGCCCACTGCATCAAGGCCCAATTTCCAGATAACAGGACAGAGATATGATTACGAGGATTGAATATAGTCATGCAACACAACATGATAATCACTGTCCTCTGCACAAGATTTAACATTACACCGATAACATGGTCTTTTTGCCTTTTTCCAAGATATTCTCTCATATTTATTTGTTTATATTCTGGAGGGATATAAATGTGCTCTATAAATACATAAAAAGATAATAAAGGGATCCAATAACTTGACTTTTATGTACTTCCAGTAGGTGGCGATGGAGCTCAAGAAATGCTGATATCTAAACATGCAGTAGCTACTTCAAAGAGGGGGGTGTCAATAAAAGTGTGCATGGGAAAATGTTAGAGTCACTTAGTGTGCTGCTTTCAGACAGAAGCTCATCATGCTGACATTATTTAGTTTGTTTTGGCTCACTGGTAATCACATTCACCATTTAAGAATCCCACTTTATATTCTCTATAGGTTACCTATCTATAGGTCTACTGTTAATTTTCTCTCTTTCTAGGTGTTTGTCTGGGTGTTGAAGTTCACCAAACACCTTCAGATGTTTTCAGAACTCGTGGAGACGAAGTCCAGCTGGTCTGCAGTCATGGAAAGACCGACTACACATTTATGCAGTGGTACCAGAAATCCCCTGGAGATCAAGCCCTAAAGCGCATTGGACATTTAAACTACAACAACAAAGAGCATGAGAAATCATTTGAGAAACATTTTAATATTACAGGAGACTTGAGTGGAAGTAAACCAAAGAATGCTTCTATGTTTATAGTGGACCTAGAGCCTGAGCACAGTGCAGTGTATTACTGTGCAGCAAGCTATGCACACTGAGTGGAAAACACCTTTCTTTAATACAAAAACTCAGAACCATGAAATCATCAAAGTGGATGGTTTTAAACTGAACAGACTCCTCCCACATCTTGGTTAGATCCCAGCTGACTGCAGGGTGATGCTCTGATCCCAACAGCTGCAGGGAGACAGCTATGAAACTAACTGGGTAATTAAACTATGCAGCTGTCACATTTGCAGAACAACATAGAGATCATTTCAAAATCACTGGAACTGTGGGTGGAGATGATACAAAGAATGGCTCAATTAACACCCAAGTCAAAAGACACGAGCACTTTTTGCCACTGTGCAAGCAACACACAATGGCAAAAAGTTTTTTTGAACTTTACAAAAGCTCCACATATTTGATCATTGCTTGTTTTGATAAGTAAAGCTCCCACCACCTGCTTTAGTGGTTGTATTGTAGCTTGACTATTTATTTAACTAAGCATGTAATTTAAGTAGTTTACATAACCAGGAAGGAAGCACATATTAGAGCACTCTTTCACATACTTAAACAAAGCATCTCCATATGAAAGAATTTTTTTTTACCAGTAGGAAACACACAGATCCATCATTAGACTTGTAAAACTCTAATTCACACATCCTGAAGTACTGTATAATTAATCACAATTTTGATTTTTTGTAACACTATTAATAGTAAAGCCGACGATTAAATCTATTTTTAAATACAACATGTAGACTAAAAGGAACATTTACACAAAAACCACAGAAAAGCACAAACATGACAGTTTACTTAGAGAAAGCTCCGCCCAGCAATCTGCAGTTTCATCTGCAATGAAGGGATGATTCTTCATCTCCTCCCTTTCCCTTCTTAAACCTCAGTCATGTCAGATAGGCAGATGGTTCTCAGTATAAACAATTGTGTGGTCCAATTTCTTTAACTCATAGCCACTAAAATCTTATATAAAGTTTCTAAACACATCTAAATTCAAGCTTTGAATACAGACAAGATGATCTCCCTTTTAATGTTCTGCTACTTGTCAGGTAATAATTTGAAAAGGTGCTAATTTCTTTAAGTATGGAAATACTTGCACTCTGTTTTTTGGCTTTTTTCTTTAAAATGTATCAACCTTCACAAGCTAAAGTTCTCTTTTATCTTTGTTCTAGGTGCTAGTCTGGGGATTGAGGTTCGTCAGTCTTCCTCTGATATCGTCGCAAAGGCTAGTGACAAAGTTCAGATTTTCTGCAGTCATGATAAAACTGACTGGAGGATGATGTTCTGGTACCAGCAGTCGCCTGGAGACACGGCTATGAAACTTATTGGGTTTTTAAACTATGCAGCTGTCACACTTGAAGAACAATATAGAGATCATTTCAATATCACTGGAAATCTTGGGGGCGATTCTGCAAAGAATGGCTCACTAACTATCCAAGTCAGAGGACAAGAGCACAGTGCAGTGTACTACTGTGCAGCAAGCAAAGCACAATGACAGAAAGCTCCTCTGAACTTTACAAAAACTCCACATAATTTTTATCATTGGTGGTTTTGACAAGACAAGCTCCCAAGCACCTGCTGTAGTGGTCGTCGTTTGACTTGATCCATGTTGGATGTTTTTAAAGCACATACTGTTTACAAAACCAAGAGGCAGACACACTCCTCCAAGCCTTACAAAGGTTCACATTTCCTTTTCTGCCACTAGGAGTTGCAAAGACATCATCACTAAACATATTCATGCAGTAAGACACTACTATGCAGTACTCGTGAAATATTCTAATTCAGATATCCTTAAAGACTGCGCAGCCTAAGTTTGTGGCTGACAATTTGCGGTTGTTATAGTACACAAAAATCTTCAGGGAAACATCAGTTGAAGAGAAAACTCCTCCCAGCAACTGTAATGATGCTCTGGTACCAGCGTCCACCCGGGGAAACAGCCATGAAACTCATCGGGTATTTGTACTACACACAAGTCACAATGGAAGATCAGTACAAAAGCAATTTCACTATTTCTGGGGATTTGACTGGGAGTACAGCAAAGAACAGCTCTCTGATAGTCAAAGCTGCACAACAAGAGGACAGTGCAGCGTACTACTGCGCAGCAAGCAAAGCACAATGACAGAAAGCTCCTCTGAACTTTACAAAAACTCCACATAATTTTTATCATTGGTGGTTTTGACAAGACAAGCTCCCAAGCACCTGCTGTAGTGGTCGTCGTTTGACTCGATCCATTCATATAAAATTTAC
>VUQP01045129.1:0-24302 GCA_015108555.1 Coptodon rendalli
CTTTGATGAGCACACTGGTAAGTTGCTCAGATATTAAAAGGCACATTACTGTGAAAATGTCAGGTTATAAACACTGCTCTTTTGTAAGAAGGTGGGAAAACTGCACATTATTACTATAATATTACTGATTAATCAACAGACTGTTCAGCAGATCTCTCTTAAAACATCATACAGTGGAATCCCGGCTTACGAAGACCCCATTTAACGAAAAATTCAAGTTACGAAAGGCCCTTAATGGCAATATTTCTGCCCGTGGTACGGCAAAATGCCCGCTTAATGAAATAGATAAAATAGAAAATTAAAAAAAATTTAATTAACTTCCATGTTATGTACATGTACACGTACGTATGTATGTATACACACATACGTATACATTCTTCAACCTCCGCCACATCCTCCTCCACCAAGAACTTCGTTTTCAGCCAGCATCACCTGACTCAAAAGGCGATGGAAAAAGGTGCTTTGACTTACGAAAATTATAACTTACGAAAGACCCTCTGGAACGAATTCATTTTGTAAGTCGGGGTTCCACTGTATATGTATACCATATTCTTATTACCGATTATAAGGCGCACTGTCGATGAATGGATCTGTTTTCATTAGTGCTGTCAGCGTTAATCCTGTTAAAATGACGTTAACGCCATAACCGCATTAACACAGCAAATATCCAAATGAGTTATCGTGAATTGCCCTGTGCGTGAGGCTGTGTGGCATCAACGCGTTAGTGCGGTTAACACGTTAGCGCCATGCAACCCGGTGAAAGATACCTGTTTATAAAACAAAACATTTCCTTTGCCATCAGTATAGCTAGGTATAGTTAGCAACCAAAACATCTTTTTAAAGAACTTTGGAGCCTTTTAGCATGTCTGCAGTATTACGGCGTAATAAGGAGTAAATAATTAAGAACTCACTTACTTCCTCTCTTTAAGCTCTTTTATTAATTCATGTTTTTTCTTATACATATATAATAATTTATCTTCACGCAGCGTGTAAAGATTATCTGCAGATCTGGTAAGTTTGCAACATTACACCTCTATTGTGATCCAGTTATAAAACAGTGATAGATATATAACAAACAGTATAGATAAGTAAATTCTACCCCCAAACTTCATAACTATAAAGTATTAAAGGTAATAACAGCACAAACCAGAAAGGTTACGTTTAATTTAGTTGCACAGTGACTTCCTGATGGATCATTTTGTTGTAATACAACACCATGTCCAAAGACTCCTCGGATCTAAAAAAAAAAGGCAGGAAACGGACAATAAGTCAGCTAAATATAAAACAATCTATGGTACTTATGAGGATATTTAATTGTTTAATTCAAATTTTTAACCATGTTTATAAATGGTTTTATTTTTTATGGACATTACAACACTAGATGCAATTTTTTTGACTCTGAAAATCGGAAAAAAAAAAACTAAGATCAAATAGATAGTAGAGAAATATATTATTGTTTAGAAGGAAAGAGTTCAAAATGTCCACTGAAATAACATTGTATGGTTGGTGAAACTTGTACCACAAAGTTTTCATCAGTTTAGAAAATGGCGTAACATAACATCAAGACTGTTGTACTTACACCACAAAATCGTCTGAAGAATAAAAAGAAAGAGAGAAAGAAGTCATTATCTCTGATTTTAAAAATATCATACCACACAACTCTGTCATTGTATGTAATACTAAATCTGTATGAGAAATCATTACCTGACCAATTGAAAGTTTAAAAAGCTTGAAGAGTGTATCTTCTAAGTTATCATTGAGTTTGCAGTTCAGGAGTTTGTCCTCATAAAATAGACAGTCCACAGTGAGATGAACGTTTCGGTTGTTCACCTGTCTCTTACTTTCAGATACAGCATAATGAGGATTGATAGTATGATGCATCACCACCAGAATCACCGGTTTACTACCTGTAAGCACAGACGCAACCAGATCAAAGTGAAACACATAAATTAATTTTCTACTTTTGTAGCTCATACTGCAGACCATGGAGGCTGTTAAGCATGACCCTTTTGTCACAAATATTTTTTACTTATTTCTATTTTCAGTCAATTAGTCCATATTTATTTCTTATTACTTATTTATTTCTCATAACAAATTCGTATGTTAAATATACAGACGTGGATACCTTATATAAGACCAGGCAGATGCAGATAAATTAATTTTTAGCCTGTAGTCTCAATACTACAATTATTTAATTAATTATTCTGCTATTATACCATTCACATACAGTTACATTTCTCAGATTACCTTCCTACATTAAAGTTTTATTCAATACTAAGTAATCTCATATAATAATTCTTACAGGGCAGGTTGCTCAGGGCATCTGTGATGTCTGTTCCAACTCGTGAAACAACAGGACAGAAAACCAGAAGATAGTCACATTCTTCTGGAGAATTCACCTCTCTTTGACCAATTCTTTTGAGCATTTCAATAATGGGATAGTGAGCCTCATTTGTTCTTCCCGCCAACCAGACATGGAATGTTTCCCATGAAACTAAAGATGAAGGAAAAGAAGATTTGGGTAATTTTCCAAAGTAACTTTTTAAAACTGTTACATATCCACACATTGTACATACTGTGCAATTATAACTGTAGTCATAATAAAAAGAAAATACACCCTTTTGCAGTATTTGTAGTTTTATTTAATCAAATTATGTGTGAGCACGGCACCCAAATTCCTCCACAATGTGGTGAAGAGACTGATAAAGTCAAACAGAGTCATACTTATTGCTGCTAAAGATGGTTCTAGAAGTTACTGAATTATTGGTGTTCTTAGATTTTCACACACACACCTACATGCACACATGCAAACTCAGCAACATTAGCATTTATGTTTCTGGCCACTTCTCGCATTCACCTTTATTTCCCTTTTGGTGTTTAAATTCTTTTATGCTACAGCTGCAACTTGCTCTATTCATCAGCAACCACATAGTTAGTGTTGCCTGCCTGCAGTATGGAGGCAACTTTAAGTGTTTCATAAAATAAAAAAATAGGTTGTATTTTTTTCTCACCTTGCTCTACTTCGTCCTGGTCTCTGTATCGGGATTATGGAAGAGAAAGCAGCTTTTAGTCTGAATTTAACAATCCAGTAAATACAACTAGTCGGTTAATATGTAACAAGGTTAGTAAAAGGTGCTCAGTGTAAACCCTTACTAGAACCGGAAGACTAAGCTAAAAATAGAAAACAACCTTAGATGGATAGAAATCTATTACTCTAATGCATTTTTAAAATTCAGATGTTTACTTACAATAACCTTTGGTAATCTCTTGTGTCTGACATTTTCTTCACCACACTGAAAAAACAATGAATGCTTGTCTATTCCAGTACTTTCACTTTTGATTTGCAAAGGGTCAATCAGTAAACAGGTACTTTCAGTGTCACATGATGCTGCTATCTGAAGACAGGTGTTATTCCTGTTCATTTCCCCTTTCACGTCGCATCTTTTTACAGCATCTCCACCTAGTGGACGTACTATTTCCTGAGAGGAACAAACCACAAAAGTGTTTATAGCATAAAATAATGTCAATTGTGCATTTGAAATATACAGTGTGTTCACAAAATTGGATTGGTGCCTCTGTACTTTCTAAAGATTACTGTGTTTAATAGAAAATAAAGAGCTTAACATACACTTTGTATGAAAGTTGCATGTAGCCACACTGATGCCACACCCAGTTCCAACCTGGTGCTTTGAAAAGTCACATGAGAAGCAAGGACTGAATCTGACTGTAAAACACATTGTATTCTCATATGGCATTGACTTGTTAATCATAGCACAGGCCCATCATAAATCATACTCTGCTTTATCATCCTAAGGCCGGGACGGTACACCTGGAAGTTTATGTACATCTTTTAACACTTCTCCTTGCTTTCTGTGCCCTTATGTTGAGCACATTCAAGCAGTAGCACAACTTTGTCATCAAAGATGAAGTGACACAGAAACACAGTGAAGACAGTTTTCCCATCCAATGCAATTGATGTGGTCATCTCAGCAATTGTGTCTGGGTGCTATAACTCTGGGCCTTTTATTGATTATTTTCTACCAAATAATCTAATGTTGTTCAAATAGTTTGTGGTATTCATTGTTTAATTATCTCTAATCACCTCAGAATTTGATATTGCTATTGCAACTATAAACCATTCATGAAAGAGACCTTAATGATCATGTATTAAAGCTTTGACGTCAGAAGAAAAAAAAATGTTGCTGCCAAGATGTGATTATAATTGTTAGCTGATTAAATAACTACCCATCTTCTGTAAAATAGCTATAGAGGAAAACCCACAATTTTTTAATATTTGTGACAGCCTGCAAGAAAAAGTATAATGACAAATCAAAAAAAGTTTTCACAGTACAGCAACGCATTGTTTTATTCTTAAAATATCCGAACTTTGAAAGATACAACAGGTGTGTGGAACATGAGAACATAATCTAAAAAATATGTATTTTTCTGTTTAATTACCAGTGTTTTATACTGATCAAAACATTGTAAATAACCAAGTATTTCCAGCAAAAAGAAAGGTTTCATCTAATTTTTAATGTAAAGTAATGTAAAGTAATTCAAGAAAAAACAAAACCAAAGCAGACGATGTAAACTAAAGGTCACATCTGTAAGTATATTTTTGAGAAAATGTAGTAAAAGTATCACTGCTAAAGGTGTATACTGCAGTTTTCTCGCTTTATTTTTATAAAATTAATAAATACTCTATTGAAACAAAGAGATAAATAAATGAATACAGAAAAAAACACACATATACACCTGATTTAATTTGTATTTGACAAATTATATAATGTCAACATTATAGTCAAATAAAGCTGCATAATTATTAACATAATTATTGTTAACAAAAGTGATTACATTTACTTCAGAACTGAGTTGCTTTTCTTTATTACACCCCCCATACACACGCACACACACACACACACACACACACACACACACACACACACACACTCTCAAACTAGAAACTTGATATAAAATCACATAATTTCATATTATCATCAAATAGTGAGTTTGTTCACATATCTATCAGTATAATCACGTTTACATGATTTCACTTCTGTTCTAGTTTTGCTAACTGATCAAAGACTCAGACCTACAAACACCCACATCAGCTTTCACTGGCATTTTCAGCTACTTTTCATTTATGCGTTTCTATCATGTATACAGTTAATGCTACAAAACCTACAACTAATATAAACACTATCAAAAGTATCACCCAACCTAAAAAAAAGAAAGAAAGAAGAAAGGAGCAATAAGTCTGGTATCATTTACAATTACCATTGTTATATTCTGATTAATCTGATTGACAGCGCTGCATATGGTTTTGATTACTCTCAAAAGCAGCAAACAATCAAAATTTTAAATAAATCAAAGCAGTGTATTAGGCTGAGAAACAAATGTGATCAAGTTCAAAAGCTAAATTACATCACATTTTACACTAAAACACTTTAGAAAAAACTCACTAAATTAAAAAGAAAAAATATTACAGTCATACTTACAGTCCATGAAGTTCGGACAGGAAGGCATCTGAAAGAAGGAATGAAAGAAATCAGCCACAGTGACAATCCTTTACTGATAATAAGCCTTGTGTTAGATCTGTCACTTACCTGAGTAGGAGGAACCCGCAAAAATTTCTTCACCTCATGCCACATGATCTCATTCTGGTTGGATTTCAGGAGTTTGCCTTCATGAAACAGACAGTCCACAGTGAGGCGGACATGTGGGTCATCCACCTGTCTCCAGCTTTCACCCGCAGCATAATCACTGTTGAAGGTATGATGCATCACTATCAGAATTGCTGGTGTACCACCTGAAAACACAAAGAAGAGAGGGTGAAATGATTCAAAACAGGAAATTCAAAACATGTTTTCCATCTGTAGCTTATGCTGTAAGAACATAAAAGCTGCATGTGGCTCTTTGCCTGAAGAGCCACATGTTACTGAACAAGTTTTATATGTAAATACTGCATAGGTGGATAACTAATGTAAGACCAGTCACATACAGTTGCATTTTTAGAATACCTTCCCACAATCATTTATAAGGTTCAATCAATGTTAAATAATATAATGTAGCTTTTCTTACGGGGCATGTTGCTCAAGGCATCTGCGATGTCGGTTCCAACTCGTGTAACAGCAGGACAGAAAACCAGAATGTAGTCACATTCTTCTAGAGAGTTCACCTCTCTTTGGCCAAAGCCCCTCATCTTTCTAACAATGAAATGATGAGCTCCATTTGTGTTTCCTGCCACAAAGACGAAGAACTTTTTCCCCAAAGCTAAAGATTTGGAAAAAAAAAAATAGATAACTGTTCTTAACTTTGTGTAGCTGCACAGCTTGAAGCAAAAGAAGATAAACCTTGAGTCCATTGTGCAAGTTTCAAAATAATCTAAAATTATGTCAGCTTTTCACCTCAGTGTTAACTACAGTATGTATAACGAATGAATGTAAATTTTATTTTTGTAGAAAATGTCATTAGACACAATGTACTTAAATTAAAAGATAGGAAGATAAAAACTATGTGGTTCTAAATCAAAACAACAAAGCAAAATTTTACAAAAAACTAAAATACAAGACAACACACACACACACGCACACACACGCACACACACACACACACACACACACACACACACACACAAAGAATTAACTGTAAGAATAAAAAGGTTTTCAGTCTGAAGGTCAGCAGGGAGCTTCTTTGAAATAACAGGAAGTAGCCTTAGCACACTTAGATCTAATTAGACCTGAAGAGATCTAATGAACAAAAAATAGATTTTTCTTTTGTTATCAGCTCCCAAAATCTGTATAAACTTATAAACTTTAAACCACAGAAGTAATCATAGACCTGCAGCTCTGCCCTTCAGTGTAGATTAGCATGGATTAGCATGCTAATAAAATTTCCAGTTAAAAGAGAAAGTGAAACTAAGTCAAAACAGTGTAGGAAAAAAAACAGAGCATGTTTAGTGGCCTGCAACACCATGGTGCTTTTAACCAGAGTTTAAAAGGTCAAAGACAACACAGTCGCAGTCACAGAAGTGTAAGGATGCAGTAAGTGTTTGACCAGTGCTGGTACATCTCAAACTAGACATAGACATGAAAAATGAGGGTAATCATGAGCAGCAGGAGAAATTATTTACATTTCTAGACAGTAATTATACTGCAAGTCCAGTATGCACTCTCTTTTAACCAAAAGCAATTCCGATTTTAGTTTCAAATTCTGCAATTCGCCAAACTTGAAGTTCCTTTTTACTAGTCTGCTGCGTGGCGCTGTCAGGAAGTGTAAAGTGTTTGAAACTAAGTTAGAAAAAACAAATGTAATTGCTCACCATTTTCTTCATTTGTGTTTCTAAGTTGGGACAAGGAAAGAGAGAAAGGTGCCTTAGTCAGACTTTAACAAAGCTGAATAACTACAGGTAAATATGCGTACATCCTGGTAACAGCTGCTCTGCGCAAACTTACAATAGAACACAGCGTAAAAAAAACTAGTGAAAAAAAAAATAAACCTTAGCAGTGTATAATCTGTTAACTAGGGATTTAGCTTTTAACAGTCTGAGAAAAAGGATCTAAAACCAATATTTAAGAAGCTTACTTACGGAGTAGTTTGATAAGATGTTGGTGTCTCTGCCATATTTTATCCCACGTTCAAGACCAATGAACACCCCTTCCCCACGTCCAGTCTTCCTTCCACTGTTTGTTGACGGCAACGTGTCAGTCACGAAACAGGAACTGGGGACATAACTGTGTTCTGAAGGAAACAAGATAAGAGCACAGCAGCAGCAGAGGAAATTTAGTTACTATAGTGTGGAATAAAAAGACACTAGCAGTCTTCAGACTACATGTTCAAAATTTGGGGTTAATTGCACCATAGAGCGTAGGTATACACCGTTAATATTTACCCAAGCTTTGACAACAACTTTTACTGTTTGTTCTTCTCAAGAAATATGACAAATATATCCACTGGGTGGCAATGTTGTAAAAAGATAATCTGAAAGTGGCTCTGATTGGACTGAAGTCAGTCTTCAAACACCAACTTCATGTGTCACTGAAATCTAATTTATTCAATTTATTCTAACTAAGAGACAAGTGATGTCAAATTGTATTCCTTTTACTCTGTTCTCATACCAGCATAGTGGTGTCAGGTATCTACCGATAACGAGTATGCAGTACCGAGGTTAACTGAGCTGTTAATTAAGCTTTGTGTTTTTTTTTATATTTTAGGCAATGTCAGTCTCAACACAAATATTACTTCCATAATTTGTTTTGAATGTAAATGTACCTAATAATTATTTATTAGTGACACCATGACAAAAATATTTAAATTAAAAATGAACAAAAGCTATTTGCTTTATTATTTGTAGTCACACTTGTTTCTTCTTTCCTTTTCTCAGTCTGTGTTCTTTTACTGCTCATACCATCATACACACATGCACACAAACACATGCAACAGCAGACATTTAATAAAACTCATAGACTTGGGGACAACATGTTAAGTGCAGTAAAAGCATTTGTTGTTACACTACATGCACTGACAGTGAGAGTGAGCGAGAGAGAGAGAAATGGTAAATGGCCTGTATTTATATAGAGCTTTACTAGTCCCTAAGGACTCAAAAACGCTTTACACAACCAGTCATCCACCCATTCACACACACATTCACACACTGGTGATGGCAAGCTACATTGTAGCCACAGCTGCCCTGGGGCGCACTGACCGAGGCGAGGCTGCCGGACACTGGCGCCACCGGGCCCTCTGACCACCACCAGTAGGCAACGGGTGAAGTGTCTTGCCCAAGGAAATAATAGTGTCAGCTCACTTGACCACAGTTGCTCTTAAGTTAAAAACATTTGCCAACATGCAAGTAAATACTGTCGGTTAGCCAGAGTGAAATGCCTCCAAGCTAATTTCACTTAGCCTTCATTTTCCTCTGTGTTGTCTTAGCTCTCTTGGTTACTGATGCTGCCTCTGCATGGTCTAGTAAACAAATTTGATAGTAATTAGAATAGATTGGCCATATCATCTTGTTTTCACTGATATCAGATTCACATTTTGATCTGACAAATATCAGATCCAAAAATGTTTATATTAACATTACCTAAGAAAAAATACTACATATAGGAGATTCATGTAGCCACACTGATTGATTAGCAACACAGTGCATGTTCATATGGTATCAACTTGTCATTGGTTGTCCCGCCCCGTATCACACCCTGCACTACTGTTGTTTTTGACTCAAAGGAAGGGCTTCCACTTAGCTGCTGAGCAGACCATCATTTCATTTTTTATGTTTAGGACAGTTAATGCTAAAACATTTAAACTCTTTTGCTGTTTTATTTACATTTATTTACAGTGGTTTGTGCAATTCAGCTCAGCTGTAAATAAACAAATATTTCCAGGATGTAGGAGTTGCACGTCATTATTTACTGATGTGAAAGTAATACAACAAAAAATACAATTCAATAACAACAGAAGATATAAACAAAATGTAACACGTCTGTATAAATTACAGGCAAAATGCAGTGAAGGTATTGGTGGTTAAAGGATGTTATGTTTACTCACACTTAGATCCAAAATAAATTAATAAGCATAGACAAGCAACAGAAGTATGAAACATTTGAATTTATTATTCACAAATATTTTAGTTTTGATAAGATTATTTGGACAAATCAGCAGAATTACATCATAAAGATGATTTGCTTTTATTTATAGCTTCACCAAGTTGCAATATAACCAACAAGATACCCTGGATGTGTGAAGGGATTTTAGTAAACCAACACTGTATATCAGCACAGCAGATTCCTTTTGGTTTTGCTATCCAGGGACTGCTCTCACAGCCCTATTTTCTTTTTTATTTCATGACTGTTGAAATACACATAGATCACTACAGCAGTTAGACCTGCAATCCCAAGTACTCGAGGATTCTTCAAATCTAAAATGAAGAATAATAGAGCAATGAGTTACCTCAGATCATTCTTATAGGTCAAAAAATCCAAAGTCATTATTAGAATATTAAATTCTATGATTCAAAGTTTTGAAAACCAAAAGACTATTTACATTATACTTTAATGTGTTTAAACTATATATTCCTCTTTGTTGTATACAGCAATGGCTTGGAGAATTAGTCTCAATCCATGAGCAAGTAGGCTTTATTCTAACATGCTGACTTATCAAGACAAAACAAAGATGGGATAACTGCTTTAAAATGTGTCCCTTAGGGAAACACAGGGAAAGTATGAAACTGGAACAATCATACTTACATTTGATCGTTCCGAACCACAAAACCTGAATAATAAAATGAAACAAAGAAAGAAAGTATTTAAGTATATGCCACAATAACTATCTGTAAACCTGATAACAGATCAATACATTTTGTCACTACTTGTACCTGGAAAGTGGAAACTTCCAAAAATTTCTTTATTTCATTCCACATCTTGTCGTTAAGTTTAGAGTTGAGGAGCTTGCCATCACGAAACAGACAGTCCACAGTGAGGCGGACATTTGGGTTGGTCACTTGTCTCCGGCTTTCAGCTACAACATAATCTGGATTGAAGGTGGGATGCATCACCACCAGTATTACTGGTTTATCACCTGTAACCACAGAGACAACAGGATGAAATGATTCAGAACCATAACATAAACGAAAATTTGGATTACTCCATCTTTAGATTATACTGCAGGACATATAAGCTGAACATTCTTCTACATTAAACAAGATCCTTCATCTCCAATTTCTTAATCCTTGTTCTTATTTTCTATTTTTTCATTAGTCCACAAAAGATATGAGAATAGCCCTTATCTAAGAAACAATATTGACACTGGATTTGTCAGTATATCTCCCCGGTTACTTAGAAGCACCAACTTCTTCACAATATTAGTGAAGACAATAGAAAAACTAATTTAATTTTCCTCACGGGGCATGTTGTCCAGAGCCTCTCCGATGTCCGTTCCAACTCGTGAAACAACAGGGCAGAAAACCAGAAGATAGTCGCATTCATTTAGAGCGTTCACCACTGCTTGGCCAACATCTTTCAACCCTCCAACAATGTGACGATGAGCCCCATTTGTATTTCCAGCTTCAAAGATAAATAATTTTTTTCCCCGAAGCTAAAGATGGATGAAAAAGAAGATTTTAGGAATATGCTTATAATTTTTATGCAGTTTATGTTGTGTGTGCCAATTATATGAATCATGATCTATATAAGCAAAACTAAAGGAAGTGGGTGAATTACTGTCAGTGTGAATGTAGCTTTTTCCATGTGAGCTTTTCTTAATGAATGGAAATGCACATGTCAGCTAATCCAGGTAACACTGGATTAGCTGACATGTGACTGGATTGGACACTGGATCAAGTGCTCCCCAAATCTAGTGAAACCACCACCTTAAGTCAAAGATTCACTCCTCCTTTACTTCTCTTTATGTCTTTAACAGTTGTTATTATGTATTATGCTGCAAAATGCTGCATTCACGAACTGTCAGCTGTATGGCGCCATCAAGTGTTTAACAAACGTAACAAAGTAAATGTATTTTCTCACCATTTTCTTCTTTCTTTTCTTTGCGTTGGGAAACAAGCGGAAGAAGAAATTAGCATTTAGTCGGAATTTAAAAAGTTGAACAAATTCAGCCAGCAGGTAAATATGTGTCAGGGTTGGTAACACTGAAAGCTCTGCACGAGCTTTTACTGGATCCAGACAAAGTAAAAAACGAAAAAAGAAAGAAAGAGTGTAATCTGCATGCACGTTAGAGATGAGGGAGCACATCAAAGCCTTATATGGTTAGTTAATCATTTTAAAAGTCGACTTACGGTAGAGCTTGATAGGTGACTCGTGTCACTGGCACACTGAAGACGCTAAAAGCCCCTCCCCGACCGCCTCTCAGTGCAGCACTTTCACTTTTGATTTGAGAAACAAAAACAAATGCAGAGATGAGAATGATGTGTTTTGAGAGAGAAAGGTAGGAGGTGTGAGTTCATGAAAATCATTGTAAATGTGTGTGATACAATTTAAAGATGAACCTTGATACAAATTAAAAAGAAAAAACAGTTGTTTGTTCATCTCATTAGAATCTGCAATACTGATCTCGACCACTGGGAGGCAGTGTTGTAGAAAAATGAAGTCAGTCCAAAACACAAGCTTCACCTGACACTGAAAGTTGAAGTAGAAAATATCAGTATCTCCCACCCAACAACTCAACTAACTACATTTATGCTAAAGAGAGACGAGTGACATAAAATGTATTTCCAAAATTAGCTGCTGAGTCAAACATGAGCTGCCATGATGTCACTGACTGGTGAAAGATATGTCTCACTGTTTGGAAGTGAGACATAATGGACAAGAGCTGGATCTGACTGAGAAAGACGTGCTCATATGATATCGACTTGCCAATCATAAAATAGGCCAAACCTAAAGTGCTATTTTACTCATTTTAAGTCGACCTAAAGTTTATTGGGCCAACATAAAAGTATGGGTCTCCACTGAGAGTCACAAAGATTTTACAGGCTGTTCATAGAGATCCTCACCATCGGACTAACCCAAATATGCTCTTCTACTTTGTGATTGTGTATACAAATGTTTATGTACACACAGGCATTTTAAAATATTTTAATAACACAACACTGATTAGTAAATCACGAATATAAATCAGGACAAATAAATATTTTGCAATATAAATCTGAGTCACCTTACACGTTATGTGTGTCACTTTCTGTTTACCTCATGACGAAGGTGCGGAGCATCCACAACTATGTACTCTGAAGCACAATGATCCGACTGAGATGGTATGGTATGACTTTAAACAGGCGCTTCATGCTTGAAAACCCTCCAATGTGGCTGAATTACATCAATTCTGCAAAGATGAGTCGGACAACATTCCCACACGGTGCTCTAATAGACTCTCAAATGCTTGATTGCAGTTGTTGCCGCTAAGGGTGGCCCAACCAGTTAGTAGGCTTAGGCCCCCTTTTTGCACAAGGCCATGTAGGATTAAATTTTTTTCCCCCTTTAATAATAAACACCTACATTTAGAACTTTTTTCTTACTTGCGTTATCTTTGTGTAATATTTAAACTTGTTTGCTGATCTCATTTCAGTGTGACAAAAAATAGGAAATCAGGAATGAGGCAAAACACTTTTTCACATCACCATATTTATTATTATTTATTAGTAAATCATGTTTTTAGTAATAAGTAAAAGGTCAATAAGATAAGATCAATAAGATAAAGTACAGAAAAGCAACAAAGACAGGAAAGATTTGTATTTATTCTTTATGAGCATAATTATGATAATACATTCAGCAGAATTATTTCACACATTTGTTTTATTTGTACTTGACGAGTTGTTAAGGGGTTCAACATGAGCATGCTCGACCTTGTCTGCTTGTAGAGGTGTCACTAGTAGAATGATGACAAAAATGAATGCAACGATGAGTGCTACAATCAGTGGATGGTTCTTTATCCCTAAAATGAAGAAAAACAAAGATTGTTAAAGATGGTATTTTTAAATATTATATATAAAATATAAAACACAATGTAAATGGCAGAAACTGCAATTAAAATAGTAATAATAATGATATCAAAGTTTCTACTTTCATTTGCCCATCTAAATCATTGAATTCAGGTGCTCCGATCACGTTCTTAACCTCAGATTTATCGAGTCAAGCACCCAGGCATGCAGACTGTTTCTACAAACATTTGTGAAACACCGAAAGACCAGGTCGCTCTCAGAAGCTCAGTAAATTTCGGTGTGGTACCATGATAGGATGCCACTGGTACAACAAATTCAGTTGTGAAATGTTCTCATTATTAATGAATTAACAAAGTGGAAGTGATTGGGAACGACAGCAACTTAGCAGCAAAGTGAAAGGCCACGTAAAGTCAAAGATTGCTGTCAACATCAGTGTCTGACTTCACAAATGAGCTTCTGGATTAATGGTCAAAAATCCCATAAACACACTAAACCTTGTACAATGTCTAGTTAAAGCTACTGACGCTATGAAGCAATTGTATTTGCAAAGGTTGGATCAATATCATATTGAATGCTATGGATTAAGAATGGGATGGGAATCAAGTTCATATGTGGGCCCACTGTTTTGAATTTATGAGGTTATTGTTCCTTGTGTTTTGAGAACCTCTGGTTGTTAGATCTGGCTTCTTTGTAACGTTAGCTGGTTGCTATTTTCCTTGGTAATCTATTGTATTCTCTGTTCTTTTGATTCTCTAATATTCTACTTCATGTTCCTAGGTTATGATCTAGTTTAATCTGTGTGCTTTGGTAATGCAATATCTATCATGTTTTAGGATGAAATTTCGCAGGTGGGGTAACTACATACATTGCCATTTTAATCGAAATGTAAAACTGGGGCAAAAAAAAAGTTTTAATTGGAAATTCACGGTTGTAGTCACACTTACATTTGGCTATCTGGGTCAGCAAGTAAGAGCACTAAAAGGAAGAAGAAAATTTAGAATACAAAAAACAAATTAACTGGAGCATTTGTAACAATGTTTGAATCATAACAGAGATTGATCACGATCACATACCTTATTCAAAAGATCAATATTAGATAAGTATTTCTAGTCAGTACCTGAGTAACTCCAAGATGATTCGTGATGTCAGCCCACATGTTGTCATTGAGACTGCAGTCAAGGAGTTTGCCATCATAAAAGAGACAATCCACAGTGAGGCGGACATCTGGGTCGTTGACCTGTCTGCTGCTTTTGGCTACAACATGACGAGGATCATGAGTGTGATGCATCACCACCAGAATCACTGGTTTACCCGCTGTAAGGACAGAGACAGTGGGATCAGATGGTTCAGGAAAAGTAAAAAAACATTTAAGCTAGTTAAGTTACTAGATATTGAGCTGAGGCTGTAAGACATTAAAACTGTATGTGGCTCTGTATTAAATACAACTGTTTTCTTTCTTCACGACCCTTTACATTATTTCATCCATCCATTATTTTCCATCTACTTATTCAACTGAGTATCACACAGGAGCTTCCCATCTGTCACACAAGAGAAAAAGACAACTAATGTAAGTAGGTGTTACAGCTGTGGCCATAAGAAGTCTGTGTGTGCAGGTCCTTCCCCTAATGAAGAGTAGTGAGCTGCTGATTGGACGATGGAACACGTGACTGCGTTCAAAAAGCCGCAGCTCTGACAGCTGGAGTGAGAGAGAGAGAAGCGAGGGAGCAGTTTTGACAGCAGACGCGGACCTGGCCCTGGTTTCCAACTTTTTGCGTGACTTTGTATCTGTGTGAGCGTGCTCTGTGAAAGCCGCCACTGGTGTGAATTCAGTGGTTAGGCATACATAGGCTTAAGCTGAAGGGGTGAGCCGCCTTTTCTTTAGAAAAGTTTTCGCCTGTTTTCTGGGATAGGAAGCGAGGGATAGTATTGTCATTTTTTTGTTTTGTTTCTTTCTTAAGGTTTAGTTAGTTTCCTCTGGCGGGACTTAGTTGGTTTTGTTTATTATTTTGTCCTGGGTTCACCCTGGAGCTATGCTTCCTGACATTAAATAAAATCACCTTTTTTACTCATAACCGGTTTCGGATGTTTGGCTTGGGAACCAGGGCGGGTACTTGCCTCTCTCCTCCAACCTTAAACGCCTAGACTAGGGGCGTAACAGTAGGTCACATGCAGATAAATTACAATTTCTTACCATGACATTTCTGGTGATACCAATTTAACATTCAGGGATTTAAATTACTTCCCTTTACTTGTGATGACAACAGAAAACTAGGGTGACTTAACGTTTCTTACGAGGTTTGTTGTTGAGAGCCTCTGAGATGTCTGTTCCAACTCGTGAAGCAACAGGACAAAAACCTAGAAGGTAGTGACAATCTTCAGGAGAGTCCACCTCAGTGTGGCCGATGTTTTTGAATCTTTTAACAATTTCAGAATGAGCTCCATTTGTTCTTTCCGTGTTCCAGACATAGAATTTTTTCCACAAAACTAAAGATGAAAGAAAAAGAAATTTAAGTACATTATTCACTTGTAACATCATTTTGCACTACTTGAGTCAGATGAAGGTGAAAGAAATAACAAAATGATGTCATCCATAAGTTGCTTTTTACATGGACTATTAAGAGTGCTGATTAGGATCTCCCCAAATGTGCTGAAACTACTGGAGAAATCACAAAGCAGTGACTCAGCTGCAGTGCTTTAATCTTATTTGGGAATTTCAGTTATAACAGAAAATGAAAGTAAATTAAACCCCGGTGTGTCTTCTTCTTCTTTATTTATTTTGATTTTTGTTTGGTTATTAAAGCTCTTCATAATTATCATGGTAGAAGTATCAATAAATGATGTTTTCTAATCACCAAATGCAGTTTAATGAATTTAACAAATGCAGTCTTGAAAAATCTACTTGTTTTCTCACCTTGTTCCTGTTCCATGTCTCTAAGAAGGTTCAAGAAAAAGAAAGGAACATTTTTTAGCATAATTATCCTCAGACAGAAGGTGAATATGCATTACAAGCTCTCTTTAGCAGCTGCCTTACAAAAGCTTTCATTGGTATAGATGTTTGAAAAAAAAATACCCAAGAGATACTAATCTGTATTATTATTCAGTTCAGTTCAGTGAGAAGATGAGAAAACCTAAATGCATCACTGAATGACGCAGGAAATCAATCCTGCCTGTCCAACTCCTCCTTCTAAAGCACAAGTACGCTCTGCAAAAGATCCACAGCCTTACTATCTGCACAGCAGACACAGAGAAAACAACAAAGTCTAGTATGATAACAGGGGCACCTTAATGTCAACCATATATATGTAATTTAATACTTTAGTATTTATAATAAAAGCTATTTGTACCTATTTGAGTTTTTTGGTGTTTTTTAACTTTGTAATATATTGTATTGTTTAATTCAGTTAAGTTAGTTACTGTTTTTACTGTCTTGGATCAACTATGACCGCATAATTTCCTCAATAAAGTAGTCCAGTTGTGATTTATCTCTAATCTGTATTGTTACATTACATGGCAGAGAATAAGTAGTTCACAGCATCATGGGGTGAAAAAAGAAAGTAAAAGGTTACTTACAAAATAGCTTGATAATTTCTTCGAATCTCTGGCATATCTTTCCTCAGGCTGCAGTAGAATGAAATGCAGTGCGAATGAAAGTCATGGTCACTGCAAAACTTTCACTTTCACATGTGCAGACAGCCACCCACTCATCCATACACTTATCTGTTTTTTTCCCTTACACTTTTAGATGCTGAGCACTGGGAAATTTCCCAAACACAGAAATATTTTCAGAACATTAAAGATGAAAAAGCTTAATTTAAAAAAGGTCAATTGGAGCATAATATTGCATCATATCACAGTACTTGAGTCAGATGATTTCATTTGATATCAGTGGCTTTTTTAAATGAGCTACAAAGTGCATTGGATACTGGGACCCAAAATTAGCTAAAATCACAGAAATAATGATGAAGGACTGTGACGGAGTGATTTCGATAAAAGTTGTCTTTGTTGTGCTTAAAACTGTAGACCTTGTCCTAAACTGCATGTTCAGATATTTTTCTGTCCCTCCCCGACATCTAGGATGGTGGGGGATGATATTAGCTATAGTGTTTATCTGCAGGCACATTGTATGTAAAGGTTCTGGTTTCCGTATTTAGAAGGAATGTTTACTTCCTGCCATTGATGGGCTCACTTGTGCTTGTATATGGTGGATCGTTAAAAGGGTTAAGCGATATATGGGGGGCGAGGGGAGCAGCTGCAACCACATATGACTAGCAGGAAGTCATGTATACAGAGTCACGTACACAGACATGCACTCACATGCTCATACGTGCATATAGTCACACACACAGTGCCTTAACTCTCAGGAGAAACCATATGGGTTTTACAGTGGGGTGTTTCTGTAACTGATATCTCTGAATAAAAGGCTGCGAGGGGACGCTGTATTTTTTTAAGTTGGCTGAGATCAGGTGAGGAGTTCGTAGCTCCAAGATCCTGACCAGACCGGCTTCTCTTGCAAGTTAAAATGGACTGAGCTCTGAGTGTCTTGCTTTGTTCACGGGGATAAGTCTCTGAGTCACTGAAGTACTTTCACTTTATATGTTAAGTTTCACTTATTAAAGAAAATGAAATTGAGGCAAAACAGAGTGTGTCTTATTTTTAATCCCCACTTTTAACAGTAGAATATTACAATGTCTCTCCTATTTCTACATCATCAGCATTACTGATGAAACACAAGCTCCAGTTATACAAACTCATGAATGATTCATTATTTACTCTATAAGGTACCAAGCTTTAACCAACATTTAAAATAAATAACAGACTGAAATTCTATTTGTCATTTTATTCTCAAATAATGATTGATAAAAGTATCTGATATGGTTATTAAAACACTAAAACCATATAGAGAGACTGTATTGATCTGACCATAATGGAAAAACTCATACTGGGTGTCAATCTATCTAACCAACATAAGATAGAAAAAACTTTATAGAGTGAATATCATAAATGTATCGGTGACTCTGGTCTGTAAGTTAAAGTTTACTTATACTTTATTTTCATTAGACAATTAGAACAATTATTAAAAATAGATACAGATCGGATACACAAATCTGAAGGATTTATATATATCCTTCATAGTATATGTAATGTCAATAACACAATCAACACAAAGCAGTATCATTTACATGGAATTTAGTTTCTGTTTAAAATTTCATGAGTCTTATTTGTCAGGGTCCATGAGCAGTTGTGGACTCGTTTTTATATTATGCATGTTTATTGCACTCTGCTGCTGTTCTTGTGCTTGTGTATATATAGGCAAGTGGGTGTGTGTATGGGTGTGGATAAGCACTGGGGATCAGGCAGGCCTGGTGGGTGTGTCCCGTCTGGAGGCTGGCCACACCTGAAGCGGATGAGTACACACACCTGTAGCTAATGAAGCCTCGTAAGGGGAGCTACTTGAGAGTGTGGCTGAACGCTTCTCAGCGCGGGATTATTGCATGAGACTCCATGTTAGTCTTAAAGCTCAGTAACGTTAGTATGTGTATGCAAGCAGTTGTATTGTGTCTTAACGGCTGCTTCTATTGTTTCCCCAGGAGGAATGTGGAGCGCCAGACAGCAGCCAGCACGGGGAGTGTTGAGACACCGGAGCGGAGAGCACGAAGACACAGACTTTTCGGGGAAGACACGACACGGGAGTAAAGGGAAAGAACGAGGATTTATTATCACTTATCTCACTGTAAATAAACGCATCGTTTGCAGTGCGTTTTGGGTCCTATTTTCCTCCACATCCCCACGGCTTGCCCTGGCAAACCGTGACATATTCGCGCTCATATCCCCTCACTTAGACTCACATTTGTACATGAACCTTGACGAAAAAGAAAACAGTTTGTTGTTCTCATTAGACTCTGCAATACAGATTATGGCCACTGGGAGGCAGTGTTGTTTTAAAAAAAAAATTAAGTCAGTCCAATGCACAGGTTTCACATGACACTAAGCGTTGAAGTGGGAAAAATGCAAGATTGACCCAACAACTCAACTAACTAGAGACTAGTGATGTATTTCCAAAATTAGCTGCTCAGTTAGAGATGAGCTGCCATGATGTAACTGACTGGTTAACGATGTATTATGTTAGTCTAAATGTGTGCAGTTTCAAACAACCACCATCAAACAACGTCCATGTCTCACTGTTTGGAAGTGAGAGTTGATGGATAAGAGCTGGCTTTGAATGTGAAACATGCTCATATGATATTGTTAATCATACAATAGGCCAGTCGTGCATGCAGTGCTTTGTGTCTCTAAGACAATAGATTTTCCCTCATTGAGCAAAAGCGAGTGCAGGGGGTGTATGTGTCCCAGCATGAACTCCCTGACTATCTCACCGCTCACCAATGGGCTCTTATGGAGACGACTGTTGCCATCCTCTCCCACTTTGAGGAACTAACTAAAAAAGTGAGAAGCTACGACGTACGAGTCTCTGATGTCGTCCCAGCTGTGACTGTGCTAGTGAGACTTCTAAACAGAGAAACAGACGAGGACCACGGCGTCAAGACAATGAAAGCCACCTTACTGGCAGCTGTCAAGAAGCGCTTCAGTGACGTCGAGACCAACCCACTGTACTTCATCTCCACCATACTTGACCCAAGGTAAAGTCTGTGTAATATAGGTATTCAATGATAAACTACAGTAGTAAATGTAAGATTATTTTCCATCTGAAATATCTCTGAATAAAATTCTGTATAATATATATATTATATATAATATGAAATACATTTCCCTTATTACTACCAGAAATTCAAATGGCTGGCATTTGTCAATGAGTAAGTACTCGGTATCGGTATCGGCGAGTACTGAAATGCAAGTACTTGTTTTCCAAAAAGTGGTACCGGTGCATCCCTAAAATAAATTCATAAACCTTTGTTTTTCAGTGCAACACTGCCACCTACTGGTGCAGAGGCTACAGAAACGTTGGACAGATGAGAAAGGAGAGAGTGCAGCAGGATGCTTATGATGCGTGGTGAAAGAACAATTTTTTACCCCTCAATAGCAAAATGCTGATGGGGTATTGTTGTCAGCTTGCTGGATGTTAAGGCCTCTGTCACATGAGGAGGATACAGAGCCATTTTCCAACTGCTATCAGGCTGATGAGTAAACTGTGACCTGATTATTTATCATTATATCGACAGACACGTGTTCATTTTTGTGTTTTGCACATATATAAAATATGCCATTGTGTGTGTTTCTTTTATTGTGATCAGCTAATTTGGAGTTTTGCAAAACAAATGTTTTTCACCTATTTTTAACTATTGCAAATCCATCAATAAAGCTGAAAGTGAATGAGTGGATTCCCATTCATTTCCTATGGTGGTCACTTTTGACCAGTAACACCACAGATGTAACAAGGATGATTAAAACTCTCAAAATTCAATGAAAGAGGTGATCATCACTTTTACATGTTCAAGTGCATAGTGTGGAGGATGTCATAAGGCCTTCAGACAATCAGATGTAAAACACAATATTTATGAGTGTATTAAGTTGTAAATCATCAGATTTGACCCGAACACAAAAGGAAGGTTTTAATGACAAATAATGTTTTCTTATAGTCATTTGGTGATGATGATGGTGGCAACACTGTGACTTACATCGCTGTGAAAGCTTCCTCCTCTACCTCTGAAGTTTCCACTGATCCCAGTAACCACAGATGTAACATTATCTACAGCTACTTTGAGAACCACTGATATTCATTTAGTCTTCATCTCCAATCGATCTTCCTGAGTTAATTTTAATAATTACTTCCTCCAAACTATCAGTGTGTCGTTTAGACCCCATTACTACTGAAAGAAGTCCTGCCATTAATTAACTCTTCAATCCTAAATATAATCAACCTATCTCTAATAATCAGCTATGTACCACAGGCCTTCAAGCTGGCAGTTGTTAAACCATTGCTTAAAAAGCCATCTCTAGACCCAGCGGTCTTAGCTGATTATAGGCCAATCTCCAACCTTCCTTTCAAATCAAAAATTCTTGAAAGAGTAGTTGTCAAACAGCTAACAGATGATCTGAGGAATGGCTTATGTAAACAGTTTCAGTCAGATTTCAGAGCTCATCACAGCACAGAAACAGCTTTAGTGAACATTACAAATGATCCTCTTATCTTCTCAAGTTTCTGGTGAGCCAATGGCTGTAATGGGGTTGGACTAATTAGAGGCAGGTGTAACTTATTGCACTGATACACTAGTTTACTTATAGCCCACACTACAAACAGTGCTGTGTTTTTTTGTTTCTGTGTGCAGGCCTGGGCGTATTGTATACCGCAGCCTAAAGGCAGCTGAGTTGCAGAGGCTGGAGTGACCACTGGCTATCTACTTACAGGGGGGTGGGTCAATGTGTGGAGTGCAACTGGCTGTGGGGCATAGCTGGCTCCGGCCTTGGACTGTGTGTTTTTACTTGATCCGCAAATGGGACACTGGACTGTTTAATCTTTTACCTTTTTGATTATTGTGTTAATAAATTATCTTTTAGGATTTTACGGACTGTCATCTTTTTGCCCACGGCTGAGACGGTTGGTAAGGCCTAGAAGCTTTATGTGTGTGTTACATATACATCAGGAAAATGTTTTGTTTTATTTTGCTTCCTTGTCCCTCTAAATCTTTTTGCAACTAGTTGCTCCCTCCTCTTTCCTTCCTGTTTTCTTTCAGCTGCCCCTTCAGGTGTCAGCCCAGTACATAATCTGCCTCTTTGTCTCCAAACTGCTAAACCTCAGCTGTCCCTCAGATATACTCATTTCCAATCCTGTCCAAACTGGCCACACTCAGTGAAAATCTTATTTCTGCCAGCTCCAGATTGGCTTCCTGCCTTTTTGTCAGTGCTACTGTCCAAACCATATATCATGTTACTAACATTGTGTAAACCTTCTTTCATTTTTTTTAAATTGCTATTCCTTGTTGACCTTGTTATTCCTGCCACTCACCTCCACCCTGCCTGCATTTTCTTCTTCACCTCTCTTGTGCTTTGAGTGGTTAACCCTGGATATTTAAACTCATGCTACCTCTGCTCCATGCATATTCATCCTTCAAAATATAGTTAATGCAACTTAAGTAAAACTATTATGCAGAATCATATCATTGTGTTCCTGAATCACAATTATAGATTCATTAACATGTAAACCACTTTGTTGCTGCACCTGCAGTTAACTTTAATTGCATATGTGCATCTACAACCCCATTTCCAAAAACATTTGATACACTGTGTAAAATGTAAATAAATAATAGTGCAATGATTTGTAAATTTCATAACACCTTATTTTACAAACATTTCTTGCCAACAATAACAAGAAAATGGGAGTAGATATAGCTGTACCCTATAAAGTGGTCAGTGAGTATATAAAAGCTTTCTATACACATCTCCTACTCAGCATCTTACAAATAAGAGTGCTGTGAGAGGGACCCGCCCCCAAGTCCCAGGCTTTTTCACTGCTGATGCCTTCATGGTCTGCTTGAAAACGTTGTCATTTGTGAACACTGAAACATATGAGAATGATACATTCACAAAGAATAATGAATCTGTACGAATGTAGCTTCTCTGGTAAAAAAAAATAAGCAATGAAATGTTGCACTTGTGATTTACCTGTGACCCACTGCTGGATGTGTTGTTAAGAAAATGGACAGATCTGTGTCACAAGTTCCACTTTCTGTGTCCTTAAAGACAACTTCTTAGAAGCGCCACAAGGCATCAGTGGTGTAGGTTTCAGAAATGATCAGTAGCTGACTTTCTACTCCAAACAAACACCCCACCAGCTGATTTCTATTTTTCTCTTTTCCCTCCTCTGTAGTTGAGGGTTATTGTTCAGTGAGCTCATGCTGTGCTCGATTGGAATTAAATGTTGTTCATCATGATTCACAACTGAGAAACACTGACAGAGAAAACTGATGCTTAGCATTCTGTAATTACCATATTTTTACATGGTGTCATTTGTATGAGCTAAATTCTTCTCTGCTTATCTCTACTGAATACAGTAGCTTCAAAAGTATTTCCACATTTTGTCACATTACAGCCACAAACATGAATCAGTTTTATTGAAATTCCATGTGAAAGAGCAATACAAAGTGGTGTACACTTGAAAAGTGGAACGAAAATCATGCATGATTCCAAACATTATTTCCAAATAAATAACTGCAAAGTGGGGTGTGCGTAATTATTCAGCCCCCTGAGTCAATACTTTGTAGAACCACCTTTTGCTGCAATTACAGCTGCCAGTCTTTTAGGGTATGTCTCTACCAGCTTTGCCCATTCTTCTTTGCAAAACAGCTCCAGCTCAGTCAGATTAGATGGACAGCGTTTGTGAACAGCAGTTTTCAGATCTTGCCACAGATTCTCGATTGGATTTAGATCTGGACTTTGACTGGGCCATTCTAACACATGGATATGTTTTGTTTTAAACCATTCCATTGTTGCCCTGGCTTTATGTTTAGGGTCGTTGTCCTGCTGGAAGGTGAACCTCCGCCCCAGTCTCAAGTCTTTTGCAGACTCCAAGAGGTTTTCTTCCAAGATTGCCCTGTATTTGGCTCCATCCATCTTCCCATCAACTCTGACCAGCTTCCCTGTCCCTGCTGAAGAGAAGCACCCCCAGAGCATGATGCTGCCACCACCATATTTGACAGTGGGGATGGTGTGTTCAGAGTGATGTGCAGTGTTAGTTTTCCGCCACACATAGCGTTTTGCATTTTGGCCAAAAAGTTCCATTTTGGTCTCATCTGACCAGAGCACCTTCTTCCACATGTTTGCTGTGTCCCCCACATGGCTTGTGGCAAACTGCAAACGGGACTTCTTATGATTTTCTGTTAACAATGGCTTTCTTCTTGCC
>VUQP01045131.1:0-11855 GCA_015108555.1 Coptodon rendalli
TGTCTTGGTCTTTCGTTAATTAATAGGCTGGTGTGAAAAATTGCTGCCACACCGCCCCCTCGGCCTGTGCTTCGAGGTTTCTGGTAGTTAGAATGACTCGGGGGTGTTGATTCATTTAACCTAACATAATCATCCTGCTGCAACCAGGTTTCTGTAAGGCAGAGTAAATCGATTTGTTGATCAATTATTAAGTCATGTACTAACAGAGACTTGGAGGAGAGAGACCTAATATTTAATAATCCACATTTCATTGTTTTACTCTTTGGTTCAGATGTGGATACTGTATTGTTCTTTCTTTTTGATTTTTTATGTTTAAATTGTTTATTGCTGGTTTTTAGTTTGTTTTTTGTCTGTTTGGGAGCTGACACAGTCTCTATGGAGATGGGTTAGAGTCACTGTACCAACTCTCTCAACAGTGTCTGTGACTTTTGGAACATTTGCAATCGAATCATTTCACAAATACAAACTCGTGGAAATACACATACCACAGGGTCAGATCTCTGAGTCTTGTCATTGCACTCTTATTGTAAATACCAACAGTACTTATTTTACAATTTGCATAATGACTGAAACCCATGACCGCCCAGCACATTGTTCCTTCGGTGGGCTGGTCACTTGGATCAGTGAGAAAACGTTTCTCCCACTGAAAACATTATGTCCAGATGAACAGAATCATCTTTTGTTGATTTACTTACCTGGATGATTGAGAATGCATCAAGACGTTGAAGTTCAGAAGCTTGATGGTATAAGAGCTGGTCATGGTGGGGATTGAACCCAGGACCTCATACATGCGAAGCATGCGCTCTACCACTGAGCTTCATCCCCTTAAACATACATTTCCTAAGTGTTGCTAGATGACGCTATCAGTGTAGGCTATAGGTCAGTCATCTAGATCTTTTTTCAGTTCTAAAACAAAATGGTGAAGAGTCCTGGGTATTTAAACCCTAGTGAGATTGTCCCTTAATAGGGTCGTTGACCCACTATTAATCATGTGCCTTATCACATGAGCCGAGGTGTGGAAAAGCGTGGGTCATCATCAGAGGTTTAGGATGAAACCACTCTTTTCAAGGACTTAATCAGGTTCTGCATTGAACTTTTCACTAAGAACAACCTCACCCCTGAAAAATTGCCTCACCATATCATGCCACCGACTGAGTTCACCAAACACATAATTTCTGCATCTAAAGGATAAAGGTCACTCTTTTGAGGATGTCAGTGGTTATTTTGAAGGTTTTGTGGTGATTTGGAATCTTTTAGTGGTGGTCATCCAGGTAAATCCCTGGATGAGTGAGCATGCTTCAAGACGACCACAAAAGACTGACCTATGATCAACCTTTTGGAATGATGAGAACAATCCCAAACTCTGATTGTGTTCATTAACCGAAGCTATAGAAGCTTGATGACCTGGAGATTGAGGTAAAACCTGGAGATGCTGGGGATTGAACCCAGTACCTTATACATGCAAAGCACATGCTCTACCACTGCACTACATCCCGCCTAGAATCTTGTGAACTATTTACTGATGCTTGAGTCTCTTTGTGGTCACTTGTGTCTGTGTTTTGTTTTGTTTTTTGAGTCGCTCTGCCTAACTAAGATAGTATTAACTGTAGCATGGAAGGCTATGGCACGACTTTGGCTCAATCCTAATGCCCTGGATAAGTTCTAATGGGCTAACATAATACAGGACATTTCCCAGATGGAAAAATTAACCTACACTAAAATGTTCAAAGAATCTCAATACTGTTCGTTTTGTAGGGTTTTGTGTGTTGGTGACATTTAGAGGCTGTTTGTAATTGTCTATCTATGTATCTTGTTGCCATTTTATGTGATGGACATTTTGACTTTGTGGTTATTTGTTTAGTGTTGATATCTGTGAAGTTTTCTCTCAGCACACAACCACAATTTGCTAACAGTGACCACATTTTATGAAACATCTCATAAGAGCACAGTGTAGACCAGGGGTGGGCAACTCCAGGCCTCGAGTGTCGGTGTCCTGCAGGTTTTAGATTTGTCCTTGGTTCAACACAGCTGATTCAAATGGCTAAATTACCACCTCAACATGTCTTGAAGTTTTCCAGAGGCCTGGTAATGAACTAATCATTTGATTCAGGTGTGTTGACACAGGGTGATATCTGAAACCTGCAGGACACCGGCCCTCGAGGCCTGGAGTTGCCTACCCCTGGTGTAGACTGACCAGTGTGGGATATGAAACACTCCACTATCCATCCAAAGATCTGAGCTCCAGCTAAGAAGCTTAATGGCATAAAAGTTGGAGATGCTGGGGATTGAACCCAGGACCTCATACATGCAAAGCATGCGCTCTACCACTGAGCTACATCCCCTTAAATATGCGTTTCCTAAGTGTTGCTAGATGATGCTATCAGTGTAGGCTATAGGTCAGTCATCTAGATCATGGTAGTATAAGGAGCTTAGGGGGAAAATAAAGCCACTGTACTTCATGAAGTTTTGTAAAGATGCGTCACCTCTCATCCAAGAGGCTTTCTCAGTTCTAAAACAAAATGGTGAAGAGTCCTGGGTATTAAACCCTAGTGAGGATTGTCCTTTAAGGAGGTCGTTGACCCACTATTAATGTGCCTTATTACATGAGCCAAGGTGTGAAAAAGGTGTGGGTCATCATCAGAGGTTTAGGGTGAAACCACTTTTTCAAGGACTTAGGCTACGTCCACGCTAGCCTGGATAGATTTGAAAAAGGCATTTTTGTCTGAAAACGCTCCGCGTCCACACTATTGTTTTCAGTCCTTTTCACAGAGTTGTGCCTCCACATTGAAACGGCGGAAAACGCTCACGTTCCAGTCCGCGCATGCATGAAACGCAAGAAGATTCGACCTGCCTCATTTCTGTCTGCCGTGTATTTACTTTCCAGCTCTTTGAAACGTCGCAGCAGAATGTCGAGGAAAAGCACCGAGTTTTTTTAAATGGACTAACAATGAGGTGGAGTTGTTGCTGCGAGCAACACAAAAGTACAAAGTTGCAAAAGCGAGTGAGAATTTAAGAATTTGAAGAAAAGCTATCTGGAGCATGTACAGACTGATATTAATCTTTGATAGGGCTGTCCGAACTGAGAGCAAACAAAACAACTGCTGTATAATGCCCTCCGCTATCTTAGTTTAATTGGTCACTTGACTGCATCACATGACTAAAATGTGTCATCGTTTTCAAAAAGTCTCAGTTTTCCTGTCCACACTGTGACGCAAAAGCACCGTTTTCAAATGTATGCGTTTTCGAGAGCGTTTTCGAGAGCGTTTTCAGTGAAAATGCCATCTCAGTGTGGGTGGGAGCCCAAAACGGAGAGAAAACGATGCGCTTTCAAACAAAAACGCATTAGTGTGGACGTAGCCTTAATCAGGTTCTCCACTGAACTTTTCACTAAGAGCAACCTCACCCCTGAAAAATTGCCTCACCATATCATGTCTCCGACTGTGGCCACCCAACACATAATTTCTACATCCAAAAGATAGAGGTCAATCTTTTGAGGATGTCAGTGGTTATTTTGAAGGTTTTGTGGTGATTTGGAATCTTTATGTGGTCATCTTGATGCATGCGATGTATAGACTGATCTATGATCAAGCTTTTGGGATGATGAGGAAAATCCCAAAAGGCTGATTCTCTTCATTAACTGAATCAATGTACGCTGCAGTCCCGTCTAGAAGCTTGATGGCCTGGACATAGAGAAAAACTTGGAGATGCTGGGGATTGAACCCAGGACCTCATACATGCAAAGCATGCGCTCTACCACTGAGCTACATCCCCTTGTGGATCTGTAGCTGACAATTTTATAGCCCATCAGAAGCTCTGGTCTGGTAGGTTTTCGGTGGTAATGCACATCTGATGTTTGAGCCTCTTTGTGGCCGCTTGTGTCTCTGTGTTTTGTTTTGTTTTTTGAGTCTCTTTGTTGTCATAAGTCATGGACATTTTGAATGTCTGAATCAAGGAGGGGTTCTTAGGACACTTTTTTCACCATGCTGTGATTGAGTCATTCCCCAGCTCTCTCTGGATGGTACTCATGGCCATTCATCAATGGTCATGATAATTTGCATTTTAATGTTAATGAAACTGACCTCACGCCCCATTGTTAGTCAGTGGTGCTAGTTTTGGTCATTATGCAGATATGCTGTTTATAAGGTTGGGGAAATCTGCAGTCAGCTGAGACTGAAGAAGTCACTTGGATGAAATGTTTCTCCCGCTGAAAACTCTACGTCCAGATGAACAGAATCCACTTTCTGGATTTCCTTACCTGGATTTTTGCACATGCATCAAGATCATTTTCTAAGTATATTGGGGTTTGTTTGTTTTTTAGTTACCTTACATTTCCTAACCACCAAAACATTTGGGACTTCATGAGTCTATTTACTGATGTTTGACTCTCTTATAGTTCTGATATGCATCTTGTAGTCATTTTGAGCCTCTTTGTGGCCACTTGTCCTAATCTCTTCTACCTATATTAAGTGTATTTATGATCATTAGAGGTCACCTCACAAAAGCAAATTATAGACTGACCTTAAGGAAATGAAAAATTTCCCTATGCATGTGCAAGATTTGAGAGTTGAAAAGCTTGATGGCATAAAAGCTGGAGATGCTGGGGATTGAACCCAGGACCTCATACATGCAAAGCATGCGCTCTACCACTGAGCTACATCCCCTTGTTGGGAAAGCAGACTTCATCTGTCTCACACATTTTTATGGCTCATCTGAAGGTTTTGGTCTGGTAGGTTTTTGTAGTAATTTAAATGTGTGATTTAGTATTTCTTTGTATCTTAGTTATCCTAATAGTTTTTTTGATGATGAAGCACCCAAAGATTCAGGACTTCTCACACCTTTGGTGCCATAAAGCCTTGACACATGTCTGCTGTAGTCAAGTCCAGAAGCTTGATTGCCTGGAGACAGAGGTAAAAACTGGAGATGCTGGGGATTGAACCCAGGACCTCATACATGCGAAGCACGCGCTCTACCACTGAGCTACATCCCCTCACAGTAACATCATCACGGCCCATCAGAGCTTCTCCGAGCACATATGTGCTGCATTACACTGTGTAGTTTTATCACAACTGACATCAGGCTTGAACATATCAGGACTAAAAAGGCAGAAGAAATAATCTGATGGGGAAATTAATTTGGCTGAGTTAAAAAAAAATAAAAACATGCTGGACTGTACAGACCGACACATAGGCAGTGAGGCAGGTGACCAGTGAGACGGTGATGGCATAAGGGATGGAGGTGTTGGGGTTTTTGGCCTCCTCTCCTGTCGTTGCAATGATGTCGAAGCCAATGAAGGCGTAAAAACAGGTTGCTGCACCTTGCATCACCTGAACAGAAAGAACGTGTTACTAAAAGATCTCACAGTTTACATCTTAAAAAAGTGAACTTATTCTGCTTTTGTTTGTTCTCTGTAATATAAAACTTATGCTGTTCTAATGCTAGAGTCTCATATTAAACATGGATGATTGTTTAAAATAATGAAGTCAGTGCATTCACAAAGAATTCTAGTCAGTAAAAAGTTCAGGCTTCTGACTCTTTTTTTTTTCCTTTCTTTGATCTTTCTGATGTAATAGCGTCTGTTAGTTAGCTTTTTGGGAACAGAAATCAACCTCAGTGCAGAAAATCCCCAGTGCATGTCCCCTTTACAACTGATCAAAATGCAGAGGTCTCGAACTGCTCGTTTGTTTGGTTTGATGCTTTTGCTTTTCTGAAAAAATGACTAGGTGCTCTCTAAACCCAAACTTAAGATCTGAGCAGTTTAAAAATCCCTCAGACCTCGGATCAAAAGATATTTTCTCAACGCTAAGCTAACTCATGCAAGATGAATTTAAGTCTTTGTAATTGCACAAAAGGTGACTCTTTAACTTTCACTTTTCAATCTATTTTTAAAATTCAATTTAAAATTGCATGAATTCACAACATAGTCATCTCAAGATGTTTTAGGAAAGAATATTTAACAGGGAATCCCAGCAATCATATAGTTTCCATTGACCAAGAAATTGGTGACACTGGGGAGAAAGAACTCCATTTTGACTTTTGAAGACTTTTCAGGGACAACTTTTAGGACAACTGAACAAGTATCATTTTATTTGTTACTGTTATTATTGCATCAGGCTGTTTTATTCTTGCCTCTCCACCACTGGTGTGGTGCTGGGGATGGGGGGGTTCAACAGGCACTACAGATGAATGTCAGTTGTTAGCTGCTATATGTGCTAATAGTTACAGCTTTGGTAATTGATGGGTATCAACTTGCCTCATGGATAGAAAAAGCTGAGTGTCATTTGCATAGCAATAGAAAGGAATGCCATGCCTTCTAATAATACTGCCTAAGAGAAGCACATATAATGTCAATAGAAATGGTCCCCACTATGATCCTCCTAGGACAGCTGGAGGAAGTGACAGCTTTTTAAGTATTTTTTTTGAAGAAAAAAAAAAGAAAGAAAAAAAAGTAACCTTGTAATTGGAATTGGATTGAAATTAGTTGATAGAGCCCCTTTAGCAAAACAGTTTCTCACCCCCGACCAGCCATATGGCAGGAACTTGCCACCCTCCCAGTTGCTGCTAGAGATGAAGAAGAGTCCGGCGATAATCATGAAGACCCAGACCACCAGGTTGACCACATTCAGGACATTGTTGAAGCCCACAGTGTTACGCACTCCAAGAGCGATTACAGCAGTGACCACCAGGGCAATGAACAAAGCCAGAACGTCAAGATACGTGTCCTCGCCTTTACCTGAGACAGAAAGACAAAGAGTTTAAGCATCAGGTATTAACTATTATTTTTATTATTCAACATAACATAAATTAGCTTAGAGGTAAATCTGGTATTTCTTTGACATAACTGTTTATCCTCTCTAACAGATAAGTAAATAAACTGCAAATGGTAAACAAATCACAAAAGTAGTTTTGGAGGCACTGACCGAGGCCTCTGACCGTGCCCAGGTGTGTTATCATGAAGTCACTGATGCTGTGATTGGCCAGGGAGTCGAACATGTTGCTGAGAGCTGAAGCCCCTGCCGCTGTGCCGATCAGGTACTCCAGGATCAGGTTCCAGCCAATGAAAAACGCCACAAATTCTCCAACAGTCACATAGCTGTAGGTGTACGCCGAACCGGTCGTTTTGGGGACCCGCACACCAAACTCTGCGTAGCACACACCTTCACGCAAAAGACACACATGTGGCCAGATTGTTCTACATCTTTTGTTTGGTTGGTTAGAATGCTTAAAAACTTTTGCTTACCTGACAGTATGGACGCCACCGCTGCAATTATGAAGGACAGAATGACCCCAGGCCCAGCCATCGCTTTAGCAACCAGCCCCGCAACGACATACATCCCTGTGCCAACACAGCTTCCCACACCGAGGGAGACCAGGTCCACAGTGGTGAGGACTTTGGCCAGCCCGACCGCCGACCCCTCTGCGAGCTCGGTGAGGTCGTCTGAGCTGTGGGCCATGGAGCCCACAGGTTTGGTCCTCAGCAAGCGAGTGTACATGTTGTACCAGGCATCGCCCAGTGACACCCGACCCAGCCACGCCGCCATTGCTAACCCTGGTTAATACCTGTTAATGTTGGTGAGTTGTGCACTCCTTCCACCTTCCTGTCACTGTCTCATACTTTCACATCATCATGAGCCTCCATGAAACAGAAGTCTAAAGAGGGCGCAGAAACTCTGTGAAAAGAAAAGGAACAGACTGCAGCACTTCATGAATTACAGTGAAGGGTTTGATATATAACACGATTGGATCTCTTGATTGTGTTTATTTCAGTTTTCTTTGAGTCTCTTTACGATCATTTAAGTCTGTTGACAGCAGTTTGAATCTTTTTTGATTCTTTGAGTCATTTTTTAGTCTATTTGTGGTCATTTGACGAAGTGAAAGATTGCTTGTTTGATTCTACCCCCTGTAGGGTAACATAAGGAAGGGCATCTGCACATAAACTCTGCCAAAACCAAGACACAGAGTTAGCCACTACAGTGACCTGTTATGACAAGGGATTAGACGAAAGTAGTTTAGACAACAGAGTTGTTTGACTGTCGTTGTGGTTCTTTAAGTCTCTGTGCAGTGATTCTGAGTGCATTTCTGGTCATTTGTTTCTTTTTTGTGATTGCTTGGAGTCTCTTTGTGGTTAGGAAGTTCCTCAGGTGGTATTTGTTGTTGTTTTGAATCTCTTAGCAGTAACTTTAAATCTCTTATTTTGAGTATCATAGTAGTCACTTTGTGTCTAATCATTTCTGTATTCAAGCTTTCCAAAAGAAATGTTCACAGCCATGTCAAACTTTGAAGCCTCTGGTCCTGCTGGTCTGTTTTAAAATCGTTCCATGCTAATGAAGCTGGGATACCATCAGCAGTTCTCCTCACTCACTAGAGCGAGACTCCCTCTCTGAAACTTTAATGATGTCCAAGGAGGATCCTGTTTCATGATGGAAAGGTTTGAATATGGAGTCTAAAACTTAATCATGCGCAGGCAAACTTCTACACCTACACATTGAAAGCTCTCATCTGTTTTAGAGCTTCATACTCAAACATACAAGTTCAGTCAACACCTGAACTGAAATCAGCCCCACAAAAACAGACTAGGTTCAAAAGAGCAAAGAGAGTAGACAGTCTGAGGCTTAAAAACTGATAAAAACACAAATCATGCAGTCTGAACATGCACACCAGAGCACACAGGTAACACACTCACTTGCTGTTCAGTTTCCCTCCTGAGGCAGATTCCTCCGTCCAGTGCAGAGCTGGTGGATATGTGACGAGAGGAGATGGCCTTGTTTAATCATTCAGAGCTGAAACCATGTGACCATTTTGATAAAATATTCAACATCTGAGGCTGAGCATGGGCGTGTGCATGTAGCTGTCATCGGTCACTCAAAGAAGGGATGAAAGAGCTGCTGTGAGAGTGTGTTTGAGCTGAGCTGACGTTTGTTTCTGTTAGTGTGCAGGGCTGGGAACTCAACAGGTGTGTGTGTGTGTGTGTGTGTGTGTGTGTGTGTGTGTGTGTGTGTGTGTGTGTGTGTGTGTGTGTGTAAAAGCATCTGTTTTCAAAACTTGCAGGAGCAAACTGATGGCAGCTTTACAAAGGTTCAATATATTGGAAGCTGTCTCTCAGCACACAACCACAATTAGCTAACAGTGACCACATTTCAATAAACACCTCATAAGAGCACAGCGTAGACTGACCTTAAGGATATGAAACACTCCACTATCCATCCAAAGATTTGAGCACTAGCTCAAAATCTTGATTGTGTAAAACCTGGAGATGCTGGGGATTGAACACAGGACATCATACATGCGAAGCATGCGCTCTACCACTGAGCTACATCCCCTTTACACAGCTGGTGTTTTCTGGTACAAAACACTGAACCAAGGACATCACACTGTACCACTGAGCTACATGACTTCATCTTTTTCCCACATTTTTATCACCCATGAGAATCCTTGAGTCTCCTATGAACACTTACAGTTCTGTGTTTAGTTTTTTAACTTTCTGACATTTTGACCTCAGGGTTATTTGTTTAGTATTGATATCTCTGAACTTTTATCAAGAAGAATCAAGAAGATCCAGAAGCTTGATGGTATAAAACTTGGTCAGGCAACCAAGTTCAAGGCAACTCTCAGCAGCTTTTGGGGGGGAAAGTAAATGGACTTCATGAAGTTTTGTAAAGATGTTTCACTTCTTAAGAGGCTTTTTCAGTCTTAAAACAATTTGGTAAAGAGTCCTGGGTGTTTAAACCCTAGTGAGGGTTGTTCCTGAAGGAGGTCGTTGACCCACAATTAATCATGTGCATTATCACCAAGGTGTGAAAACAGGAGTTGGTCATCACCAAAGGTTATGAGTGAAATCACTCTGAGACCTTACCTCAACCTATCATGTGAGGTCGTGCGTGTGAAGTTGCTGAACAAATGTCTTGCTGACATCAGGAGTCTCTTTGTAATTGTCATGTGTATGTTGTTGACATTTATGTGACGGACATTTTGACTGCGTGGTTATTTGTACAGTGTAGATACCTTTGAAAGTGTCTCTCAGCACACAAACGCAATTTGTTAATAGTAACCAAAATTTTAGGAAACACCTCACAAAAGCACAGTGTAGATGTGATGGTCCTTGTGGACATTTTTTGTCTTACTTTTCCTAATAGTTTCCTGAAAGCCAACCACCGAAAGATTTAGGACTTATCATGCTTATTTTAACCTCAGGTCAAAACGTCGATCAACTTCAGAAGCATAAAACCTGGAGCTGCTGGATCTCACACATGCAAAGCACACTTTTATCACTAAGCTACATCCCCGTAAGGCTGCTGCTTTTCTTGGGTCTTGTGGACATTTTGTGTTTATTTACTGGTGTCTGTGTCTGTTAGAGTTTTCTTGTGATTACAGTGCTATGCCAATTCTTTTCCCACATTTTTATAGACCATTAAAGGTTTTTGGTCTGGTGGGTTTCTGTGGTAATTTAAGGAGATGTGTTTTTTTAAGTTTTTGACCTCATGGTTGTTTGTTCAGTATGATCATCTCTGAACTTTGATCAAATCCTGATGGTATAAAACCTGGAGATGCTGGGGATTGAACCCAGGACCTCATACATGCGAAGCACGCGCTCTACCACTGAGCTACATCCCCTTGTTGAATTTGAAGAATCGATAGAATAGAAGAATCCTTTAATTGTCCCACAAGGGGAAATTTGGTTGTAACAGCAGCCAGAAAGACACATATACAAACAAACAGGACACAAGACACAGAACAGAAACATACACAATTTTTACATGTTTACATGAAGGACAATGGTTACTATAAACAGAGTACTGTACAGTTATTAAATAAAATAAAATTAAATTCAGATAAGAGGCAAACCCAGGTTGTAGTGCGAATCGGTTGATTAAATTATTGCAGTTACAGCGCTGATGTAAACATCTATGTTTGTTGGGAGCAGTTCTGATTGTACAGTCTGACAGCTGCAGGGAGGAAGGACCGGTGGAAACGCTCCTTCGTGCATCGAGGATGCAGCAGTCTGTCACTGAAGGAGCTCTGCAGTTCAGCAACATTTACATGCACAGGGTGGGAGACTCTGGCCAGAGTCCTTCTGTCTCCCACCACCTGCACTGGGTCCAGGGTGCATCCCAGAACAGAGCTGGCCTTCCTGATGAGTTTATCAACCTCTTCCTCTTAGCTGCCGATAAACGCTGCTCCAACATACAACACTGTAAAAAATGACAGATGCCACCACAGAGTCATAGAAGGTCTTTAAAAGCGCTCCCTGTACTCCAAATGACCTCAGCCGCCTCAGCAGGTAGAGTCTGCTCTGACCCTTCCTGTAAAGAGCATCAGTGTTGTGGCTCCAGTCCAGTTTATTATTCAGGTGAACACCCAGGTACCTATAAGAGTCCACTATCTCAATGTCCACTCCCTGGATGTTCACCGGTGTCAGTGTGGTGGGTCTGCGTCTCCGGAAGTCCACCACCAACTCCTTGGTTTTCCCGGCGTTGATCAGCAGGTGGTTCTGCTGACACCAGTCCACAAAGTCCAGAGTCCACTGTCTGTACTCTGAGTCGTCCTCACCTGTGATGAGGCCGACTATGGCAGAGTCGTCAGAGAACTTCTGTAGGTGGCAGCGTGGGGAGTTGATGGAGAAGTCTGCAGTGTAGGGGCGACCGGGGCTCAGGGGGTTGGGAAGGGCACCTGTAACCGGAAGGTCGCCGGTTCGATTCCCGGCCTCTCTGTCCTGGTCGTTGTGTCCTTGGGCAAGACACTTTACCCTACCGCCTACTGGTGTTGGCCAGAGGGGCCGATGGCGCGATATGGCAGCCTCGCTTCTGTCAGTCTGCCCCAGGGCAGCTGTGGCTACAACTCCACCAGTGTATGAATGTGAG
>VUQP01045133.1:0-14646 GCA_015108555.1 Coptodon rendalli
GGCCCCCCCCCCCCAATTTTCAAAAGTCAGATCAAGGCTCCAAAGGTCCAAAGGCGATAAAACAGTTTTTGTTTGCTACATGGATCATTTTATTCCAGCTGGGTGTCTTTCCTTTTGTTATATTTCTTTAAGAGTTCAAAATGTGTTAATTACATAAATAAAATGTAATTTTCTCTGTAGCGCTTCATGGATTTCATAAGCAACACATTTGCTCTGTGGATTCTTTTGAAAAGCAGTTAAAAACTTTTCTGTTCACACAAGCCTTTTGTTGATCTACGTATTTGATATTCTTTACACCATTTACACTTGATCTTGACTGCACCTCCAAGAACTCAGCTGTTAAACTCCTAACATTTGCAGATGACACCACTGTCATTGGCCTCATTCAGGATGGTGATGAGTCTGCATACCAGCAGGAAGTTGAGCGACTGGTACTCTGGTGCAGTCAGCACAATCTGGAGCTGAACACTCTTAAAACTGCAGAGATGACAGTGGACTTCAGGAGACATCCCTCAACTCTGCTCCACCCTTACTACATCAGACAGCCCTGTGTCGACTGTGAAGATCTTGAAATTCCTGGGTACCACCATCTCCCAGGACCTGAAGTGGGAGACCAACATCAACTCCATCCTCAAAAAGACCCATCAGAGGATGTACTAGGAAAGACAACACAGTCTGATATGGTGCAGCCACTAAACAGGGCAGGAGCAGACTTCAGCGGACTGTACGGGCAGCAGAAAGGATCATTGGCGCCCCTTGCCCTCAATCCAGGATCTGTACCTCTCAAGAACCAGGAAACGGATGGGGATCATCACAGACCCCTCGCACCCTGGACACAGACTTTTTGACCTGCTGCCCTCTGGCAGACGGTACAGAAGAATACATACATATATATATATAATGGTATGTATGGGATTTTTCTAAGGTGAGAACCTGTAGGTTTTTACAAAGGAATAACTGAACAAACATGCAGAACCTGATTGACTTAACACTGTATGCCTGTTACCTTCTGATGAGATGTGTTTGCAAGACAAGAATAATGAGTACATTTTCTTTTTTCTTTTCTTGAGATTTTTTTTAATAATAAATCAGCTGAATTTCATTCTCCCACACTGTTCTTCTCTTTTTTCTTCCCATATATATACTGCACACTGAAAAAGTGTGTATAATTAAAGAAAACAGATTTGAATTCGGCTCCCACTCCCTCCTCCAACCACATCTATCAATACGTACCCTCTACACACCCCTTGAATCTGCATCATATAGCCCCCATGACCAGTCACATTCCTTCTCATCTTTCTGTGCTTTAATTATTGTCTTTCCCCTTTGTCACCTTATGCCATCCTCTCCTTGACTCCTGATCATGTGAGGAAGGAGCTGGAGAAGCTCAAGACCAGAAAAGCAACAAGCCCAGATCACATCAGCTCCACATTTCACTGGAACTGTTCAGATTCGCTATGTGAGGTGATCATGCCCATGTTTATTCAGAGCCTGGAAATCCTAAAGCGATCACCACAGTGACGTCTATTGGCCACTGAATGTAATAAACAATGTGCTTCAGAAAATAGTATTTTCTCCCTCTGTTACCTAACACATGTGAGGCTGTTTCACTTGCTGAGTAATTTAGTACAATGCACACTAAGCCAAATCGTAAAGTATTTCGAGCAAACACTGCTATGTTGTTGTGTTAAACACATTTTTTCTGTTTTCTGTTGGTTTGGGGACGGAGTCAGATTTATTTTATGCAAGTTACCTGCCCAGTTTTGCAACCCTCAAAGAATTGTTTGACTGAAGCTTTATGTGAATGTCATTAGGTCTGTTCTACATGCTGTTACAGTTAGAAACTGCTGGGACATTAGGTTTAAAAAAAATAATAATTCAAAGGTGAATATACACATAAACAAGACTAAATGTTCTTTCTTCTAAATAACTGAAAGATAAGAGCTCATTTCACAGTGGCCCATGTCTTTTTGAAACTTGACATGTCTTGGTTTACAAGTTGCTCAGCAGCAGACAAAGAACCTTTCCTAAACTTTATTTGTAATCTATACTGCTGTGGATGACACAACTTGTGACATGGATATGATGTCTGTCTGACAGGTTTGGATTACTGAGACATCAGCCTCCCCCTGCTGTGTCCGAGAGTGACATCTGGTATTGCGTGATCTGGCAATGTCACGATCTGAACGATATCCTTCATATTCATCACGGAGACGTTTATGTCCCCTGATAAGCTGAGAGGGTTGTGGAATTGGGTCCTCACACCCACTACTCTCCTCCTCACTGCTGCTTAGCTCCTGTCGTGGGGGTTGATATTCAGCATCCCCAACAGGATCATCAATGTCTGACAAATCTTCCACATCTGAGTTGTCTCCACCAATTAACCCCAGTAACTCCATTGCTCTTGCGAGAGACAAATGCTCTGGAAAAAACAAAGAAGAAAAATTAAATAAAAACCTATGGGGATTTTTTTTGTAAAACTTGCTATATCTGTGTGTACTGTAGTAAACTATTGTTTTCTACCTAAATCATACAAAAATACTATTTCATTGTCACAATTTGCTAGCACATGTTGTTAACTCCATCTGTCCACATTGTAAACAAAGCTAGCAAAACTAAGTCCCTCGGTCCACATACGTGTAACACATGTTTAGCGGCATGGTAAATCATTACAGTTACTAACCTTTGTAAAATTTTAATTCCATAACAAACATTGAACACTTTTATACATATCTGAACAAGACTGAGCCATGAAAAGTGATTGAATTTTTTACCTGGTTGAAGTTTGGCTCCGTAGTTGCCATCTGAACTTCTGGGTGTGTTGTCAGCCATCTTGAATCTAACGTGGAATGAGAAATTCTCTTCTGCCACCACCAGGAGGTAGTATAATGTCCTCGTTAGTGGATATCAAAAAACTTTGTATTGTGGTCTAGACAACCCAAAATGTGATGTCCACATATGTAAACGCCAGGTCCTAGGAGGTTAAACTTGCATTCCTTTTGTTCTGTTGTTAATGTAGCCACTCTGGTTGTTAACAGTCAATTCAATCATCACAACTCTGCTGATATGAGTTTGCGATTTTCTGCTGGGAAGCAGCACAGAGAGGGACAGGAAACGACTTAATTGTTGTAGAGGCCCAGCTCTCTCATGGCCAGTCCCTTAGACCCCATAGAGGAGTTTAAGGAGAGGAGGGTGTTAGCCAAGCAAATGTCCATCATGGACAACACTCAAACTCATCACCTGCATGTGGAGGATTATATTAGGCTGTATAACAAAACACATGCAATAGATACCTGCTAAAATACGCACATATATTCTATCACTCCCACTGCACAATTTACACTACTCCCATTTTTCATTTGTTTTTCTATTTTTATTTTTTTATAAGATATCTTTAATTCACTCTTTCTTCCTGACATTTGTGACGCTGTAACATGTGAATTTCTGAATTTCCCCAGTGTGGGATAAATAAAGTCTACATCTATGTCTAAACTGACACGTATGCCCATTAGATTCAGATAATATCTTCAGAATTGTTTGGAATAAACAGAATGAGGCCTAAGGGACAGAATGATCTACACTCTAAAGCAATAAATCAGCATCTAATTCATATGATAAAACTCAGCCAAGTGTAGATTAGTTGAATCACGCTCCTTTCCCGATGCGAAAAAATACTTTTATATAAAATGGTCTCTATGGGATGTTTGTAAGGTGAGAACCTGTAGGTTTTTACAAAGGAATAACTGAACAAACATGCAGAACCTGTTTGACTTAAAGCTGTATGCCTGTTACCTTCTGATGAGATGTGTTTGCAAGACAAGAATAATGAGTACATTTTCCTTCACTAACTCTGTGCTATTTAGGCATTTTGTTGCCATTCTTTTTAAAATCCACTCAGTGCAAAAATCTTTAAGAAATGACCAAAAACCAAGATACAGACAGAATTTTAAGAAATGTATTCATTTCAAAAGTGAAAGTTAGATTTAATCTTTACATTTTTATTTTCTCAGAGCTTTGTGATAAATGGGTGAAAGTATTTTGAAGGAGAGAAGAACAATTGGGCTATGATGCTGTTGTTTCCATCCGCTAAGAGAACAAGACCAACAAGATCAGCGATGTCACAAAGAGCAGAAGGCTGGCAGTTGTACTGCTGGAGCTGTTGCAGAGATCACCCTGGCAGCAGCTGATTTTTGCTCCAGCAATTCCTGTGATCTCTGGATTTTGTGTGTTTGAGCAAATCATCTTGGAGGCGCAGCCCTTTACTTTAAGAGTTACATCTCCTGAACTAACTGAGAAAACAAAAAATAGTTTACTGTGCTGCAAATTTGAACCAAGGAATCACTGAATGTTGTTATGAGCAGAAAAGAACAAACATGCAGACACTTAACACTGTAGGCTTGTTACCTGCTACTGAGATGCAGTAGTCCTCATTTCCATTGCAGGATAGAGTTTTATTGCAGTTGTTTCCTTCACATTGGAAGCACTTTTTCCCATTTGGAGAAGATATGCTTCCAGCTGTTAAATACAGAAATATTTGTTATACTTCGTTCACTGCTTATTTTATGTATCTGATTTTATGTATGTTATTTAAGTGACAAAAATCAGATATAAAAAAAGTTTATGTTATTAATATGCTTATTCTCTGTACTTATTGAGATCATTTTAAAATATTTCAAGGTTTTACTGCTTTTGCTGTCAGTGATAATGAGACACTCTTTAAGAACGTTTACACAGATGGGGTCACTGTGCCCTCAGACCCTCAGATCAACATGGTGATTAAGGAAAAATAATTTTTCCTCCTGACTCACTCCAGAACTTTCTCCAGATAATCAGTAATCAATCAGTAATTAATCCAAAGTACTTAATTTCTTACATTTTTTGCGCATTATACAAAATTTGAGAAACCACAAAACCAAGTACAATTTCAAAATACCAAGAAACATAATTCAAATTACCGGGAGCATCTTGGGAGTTGCAAAGATCAGACGTGCAACAATTGGTGGTAATTACAGTTTGGAGATATCCAAGGTTGAGTGAGCCATTGGAGCATTGTTCAGCCCCAACACACGTTTTGATTTTAACATCAGATTTTGAACCACCTGCAACCAAAGAGGAACCATTGAAAACAGAACAGTTCAAAAAAGAGTAAAGTAAGAACTATAAAGTACCATGTTACCTGTATATGAAATGGTTCTCAGTGAACCACACTGAGTATTGGAAGGACAATCTTTTGTTGTGCAGCTTCCTAATGATGCTGGTATGCATTCGTAACATTTCAGTGCATATGCTGAGAAAACAAAGATACGTTAAATAAACTTTTCTTGCCAGCACTGCATGGCCAAATTCTAAAACATTCACTGGTATAAATAAAAAAAAGATTTTTTAAAAGAAAGACAACAGCATAAGAAATAGTGCATGAATTTGTAGGCAAATGTGTAGTGGGGTGTAACAATACATTGTAAAAGCATTAAAAAGGAAAATGTGTAAATGTGAAAATTAGTATACGCTTCTTTGAAAAGAAAAGGCTAAACACGAAATAACTGAACTAAAAACTTGCCTGCAGGAAGCAGCACAGTGCCAAGGATCAACACAAGGATATGCATTGTGTGATGGTCAGAAACAACTGAATTTTAGTTTAGTTTCTTTTCGGTAGTAGTTCTCATGAGAAGGGGCAGTTCTTGAGGGGAGTGATCTTCTCTTTAGACCACTCCTTTATTCTGCATTTGGCAGCGATAAAACGTGACTTTAGAGAATGCCTCTGAAACTAAATGTAAGTGTCTCCATTTCCTTTCTTTCCGTTATTTATCCAGTTTATCCTATTTAATTGCACATTTTCAGAGTTTCCAAAAGGCTGAATTAGAATAAAGTTAAAATTTAATAATTACTTAACCTAATTTGGGGTGGTAATAGTGATTTCTGGTGCCATTTGTAAATAAATCATCTTAGTCATGAACACACACACACACCGGTCATTAGCAGTGCTTTTTTAGACTTTGGGCTTCTCTGAGATCCTGGCAAAGCCAGCTAGCATAGTTGCCTCAATCTTTATTTAAAGAACATGCTAGTCCAACAATAAAAGTTAATTGATTAGTTTTGGGAACAGTGATATTTCATCAGTTAAAATCAAAAACTGGCAAGCACATAAACTGTACTAATATAACAAAAAATTTTATTTACTGAATTCTATGCATGTGTTATAATCAACATTATAACACATGTGTATTTAACCTGATTAATACAAATTCATTCATAATGTGACCTCTGTGCTCAATGTTTTGTCCATTTTTGTACAAGACAGTCGACAGAAACCTCCCTAAGTTTGTTTTATGCATTTCCAACAAACTTGTAAATACTTTTTTTTTTCAGTTTGAGTGGTGTTCCTCAAAGACAGTTTCTTTTCTTGCCCAGTCAAGCAGAAAATTATAGCAAAAGCAAAGCTTGCTGTGGTTTAGAAGAAATGAAAGTTACAGGTCACACAAATTAGACTTGGTTTTTGTTGTTTCACACATTCTATGTGGACAGTATGTCATTTAAAACCAGAAATACTGGTTTAAGATGCTATACTTTTCACTTACACTTTGACTCAACTCTGTGTACAAAGCCCATATAAAGACAGCAGTCTTTATTTTCATCCCATAAAAGAAGCTATCAGAGTATAAAAACTAAAATACAGTCACGGACAGCTTGTAAATTTACATTTTTATTAGACATGTATCAAGATATTCTCTCTTTACACAGTGGTGCACATTCACCACTTCTGCACTTTGAACTATACTTTGTTAAGATCCATTTCAAGTCTGCCACATACAGAACATGCGTAGTTGGTGTATTGTAATGTAAATTCTCTGTGGACAGTCACAAAAAAGAAATAGGTGTGCAGACATTCTCATATAACCTCATGCTAACCATCTGTCAAAACTGACGTTGCTGGGATCTACGCAGACCCTAGCCAGAAAGTATACCAGATTTTCTGCACTATATGGCACACTTAAAATCCTTCAATTTTCTCAAATACTGCTTCACTGACCAAAGCACCTGATATGCTAGTGCATTCACAGAGCATCATTTGTTCTGAACTACTATAGGCCTATACTGTTTTTCCTCACATGCACTCACAATGCTGATTTGTCTGCAGCTGTGTTACTTTCAGTCTATATTGTGTGTTTAATATTTTCTTTTTTTTTCAATATCTGCTACCAATATGCTTACCATAATTGTAGTTGGTCTGATTCTTTGATGTGAACATGAAGATGCTGAATTATCCTGTGTATGCTAAACACACTTAGAAGTACAAGGCCAAGAACGTTTGATCATAAATATATGTCTAGATCTTTTTAATTATTCACACAATACTCTACCATACAGTAAGAGAGGAAGGGAGAGGACACCTCCAAGAAAGCAGACAGATGCATAGAGAAGCAGAGAGATGTGAGGAACACTGAGAATCTAACGAAAATCGTCAGACAAAAATGAAAATACCTCTCTAGATAATGTGCAGGATGTGACACAAATTGAGCTCATATAGTAGGAACTCGGAAGTATTCCAAGCAATCATTTGTATCAATCACAGTTTTGGCTGAAGGCTTAGGAATGCTAACAGATTTATCTTGTACCGGTGGTTCACAACCAGCATGATGTGAAGATAGCAAGGCATTTTGAGGATGTAACTGTGTTTCGGGCTTATGAAATGCTACAATAACACAGCTTTTGTTAGTTTAAAGGAAACATCGGGCAGGACAGCAACATTCCTCTGTACACTCTGTAGAAAACATATTAATAAAAAACCCAGGATATCTGGATTAGTGCCACATCACTCTCTAATCTTTGTGTTCAGTAAAACAAGAGAACAGAAACAGAAAATGGCTTTGACACATTCACTGGGCAATTTGTTTGGTCCATTCAATTGAAATATTCTAACTGTATAGTGCCAAACACAAAGTTTTGACACTGCTATTAATGATGGGATTTCCGGCTCTTTTTAGAGAACTGGCTCTTTCAGCTCGGCTCACTAAAAAGAGCAAATTTCGGCTTCAAACAGGCTCCTTCAGGTTGTTTTGTTGCTTTAATTCATTTGTTATTAACAATAATGTAAAATTATGCACAAAAGGAATTACTAATGTTAAAAAAGTGGTTTTATTTATATATGTTTATATATAAATGTATACAGTGGCCCCTAGAGACAAAACATGTACAAACTCCAAAACACATTTGTAGCATTAACTGAACTTCCAAAACAGAGCTACCTAGATCACTTAAATTACACAATTGAAAGCATATGTGTATGGTTTGTGTATTTATACAAAAGCACTCATATATATTCAAATAATTAAAAAAAATTCATTTACCTGTTACTACCACACACCAAATCTGGTCGTTGGTACTTGCTGGCTTGTGTAGCCTCTAGGTAACAAAAGCTCAACACTGGGCCTAGCATCCTGGAGCACTTCTGTTGTGTTTTGTACGTGCTTCTGAGTTTGTACGTGTTTTGAGTTTTTACGTGTTTTGGAGTTTGTACGTACTTTGTCTCTAGGGGTCACCATATTTATACTTTTATTTATTCACTCCACATAAAATGTAATAAATAAATCATGTAACACAAAAACCAAGTAGCCAAAATTCAACTTTAAACTATTTACATTTTCAGCTTTTTCCTTTTAAACAAATTTAAAATGAAACAACACAAAACACTGCAAACCACAACACAATTAAATATAAATTAAAATATGAAAACAAAAAGAAGATGCACATTCTTTGTCATATGGACATGCATGAATAAACTTTCTGAATCCTTTATCATCCACAACTGAAAATAGTTATGGATGATTACTATACCTTCCTAATGTGATGTTGTTGTCCCTGTCTCTCTCTCTCTCTCTCTTCCTCCCGCTCTGTTCCTGTGCTACTGAGAGTGTAACTGCCGCCCCTCCCCCTTCTGCCCAGCGCAAAGCACAAGGCTCACGTGCAGAGTGAAGCGGAAAAAAAGTGTGAGAGAAGGAAATAAAAACCACGGCTCGCGATAAGGAGCTGGCTCGCGTCGTTCACGTCGAAGATCCGGCTCTAACAGCCATTTCGTTCGCGACCGACAGATCACTAACTGCTATCACTACTATCGAAACTTTGAACCATTCACACAAAGCGCCTATTATGCACTCTTTCTGATAACATCCCCAGACAGAAAAGATAATGCTGATGTCCTCTGTGTTTTAAATGTTTAACATTCTCACTATTGTCTCCTCAGGGGATCCTTACTTGTGAAAGGAGTGCAGCCTGTTAAACTTGTATCTCAAGTGTTGTGCTTTAAATCAAACCAAAACTGAGGAACATGTAAACATTTAAGCAAACATCTAACAACCCTTTTCCACTTATACCGACTCAACTTGACTTGATTGAGTTTTTAGGGTTTTCGATTAGGTAGTAGTACCTGGTACCATTTGAAAATGTGATTTTGGAGCCGCAGTTTATTCAGCTGGAGTTAATATGCAGATGTCTCAGTATGTGAATTATATTATTGTGGCATTACTTAACAGTATGCCTAACATTGAAGAGCACTAAATGGCCAGGCTCCAGATTATTTATCCAAGCTTCTTATAAAATACACTGCTGCTCGTCATCTCCGCTCACAGACTCAGAGTCTGTTGGTTGCTCCCCATAACACGACTGAAGACAAGGCTGTGGAATAGTTTACCACTACAATTACGTTTGCTTGACTCTGTGGATTCATTTAAGAAACAGTAAAAAAACCTTTTCTGTTCAAACAAGCCTTTTGTTCATCTACGTATTTTATATTTTTTACATTATTTACATTTGATTACATTGTGTATAATGATTATTGATTTTATTGTTTATTTTAATATTTGTGTACAGCGCTTTGTGACTGCCTGTCTGTGAAAAGCGCTTAACCATTTAAGACCGACCATAGAACCAAGGCCGCCAGAGCTTACTTTATATTTTTACATGCTCTAGAGTCATTTTTGGGAGCATTTCAAGTTGCTATACATCAATGCAACTGTTATAGCCCATATTTTAATAATATGTATGGATTAAGTCCATAGTAACTACATAAATTGCAAAAAAGCACAATGGCAGACAGGCAATCGTTCACGTTGACTTCTGTTTCAATGTGGGACGTGTTACGAACAGCTGATCGTACAATGAATGTACAACTCTTAAAGAGTAGTACATTCTTGGTGCATGGAGAGAAATCGGGCAAACTCCTAGCTGACCAAATAATGTGTAAGGTGTAAAGCCACGTCAGTGTATAACTGCCATTAACTCAGATGACGGGCTCTTTACTGATCATGCCAAAATCAATGATGCATTCAGGGAATATTATCTTAAGCTTTATACCACTGAATCTCCCACCAATCACTCACTAATCACAAATTTTCTTAAAAGCTTGGACTTTCCTGAGTTGCCTGACATCCACAGAGAGATCTTTGATGTGCCATTTTCCAAAGAAGAGATTAGCGCTTCAATTTTCTTTCTACAGTCAGGGAAGTCCCCTGGCCCGGACGGCTTTTCAGTAGAATTTTTCAAATCATTTGCCCCACAGCTTGTACCTCTACTCCACTTGGTTCTACCTGCAGCACTCACACAGGGCAAACTGCCAACCTCCTGGTACGATGATTGCAAAAAAGGGGAAAGATGCAACTGAGTGTTTGTCATACAGGCCAATTTCGCTTTTGAACGTTGACTTTAAGATCCTAGTCTGTGAAGGTTCTCAGTCATCCAGGTCATCGTAGATTAAGGAGCTTGGAAAGAAAAGCGTATGGACTTCTTGAGTTGCAACTCAAGAAGTCCCCAAGCTCCTTAATTTAAGATCCTAGCTAAAGCGCTAGCCCACAGGTTGGAAAGGGTCCTGCCAGCAGTCATATCTGAAGATAAGTCTGGCTTTGTAAAAGGGTGCCATCCCTTTTTCAACATCCAACACCTTCTTAATATCCTGCACACGCTGTCCAAGGACACTCCGGAATGTGTTCTTTCCCTTGATGCAGAAAAAGCTTTTGACCGTGTAGAATGGAACTATTTATTTGCTGTGCTGGAAAGATCTGGGTTCGGTCCCAACTTCATCTCATGGATCAAGTACCTATACCTGTCCCCTGTTGCGTTTGTTTGCACTAATAGGCAGAAATCAAAACCATTCCAACTTAAACAAGGCACACGTCAGGTTGCCCCCTTAGCCCGTTGTTATTTGATCTAGCTATTGAACCCTTAGCAATGCTTTTTCGAAGCAGTAAACTTGTCCAGGGTACACAAAGAGGTCAAACTGAACAGAAAGTCTCTCTCTATGCTGACGATTTATTGCTTTTTATTTCAAATTCAAATACTTCCCTGTTGTCTATATTGTCATTTTCGTTGACATTTCAGTCAAGTCTGTGGTTATAAATTAAATCTGTCCAAGAGCAAAGTAGGTCTATTAAATGAAGAAGCTTTTCCAATAGATTTGTCAGGTTTCCCCTATAAAGTGGTCAAAGAGCAGTTCACCTACCTGGGTATTACAATTACAAGAAACAACTTCTCAAAGCCAACTTTTTTACACTATTGAAGAATGTCAAACAAAGCCTTCAACAGTGGCCACCCATGAACACGACTCTGGTCGGACAAATTAATTCAATTAAAATGAAAATCATTCCTAAATTCTTATACTTATTTCAATCTTTGCCAGCCTCCCACCCCAAGTCTTTCGTTACAACTCTAGATTCTATAATGTCCACTTATATTTGAAAGGGTAAACGACCTTGAGTAGCTAAGGTGCATTTACAGAAACCTAAGATTGAAGGGGGTCTGGCACTCTCAAACTTCTGCTTTTACTATTGGGCTGGAAATATTCAGTTCCTGACCCACTGGTTACAGTCTGGGGAGGGTGTGGGTCCCACCAGCTGGCTGGGAATGGCTTGCTGATCTAATGTCATGTCTCAAAACTTTCTATTTTGTGTAATGGAAGCTTTTGGCTTTGGCCCACAATTCATGAGGTGGGTCAAACTTCTCTACAACAATCCAAGAGCGTCAATACTAACGAATCATGGCCTCAGACAGGCATTAAATACTTGGGCAGTACATTCCCTCTTTTGCTATCTAACATAGATCAGGCTAATTTTGAAACTCTATTGGACAAGTTCAGAAGTGACATGATTAGATGGTCCACTCTGTTTCTCATCATTTGGGGCACAGTTAACATCATTAAAATGAACTTTGCTCCAAAATTCAATTACATGCTACAAGTATGTAAGCTTGGGATAAGCGGTTACAATCCCATCAAAATATTTTCATCAATTTGACCGGCTGTGCAAGCAGTTCGTATGGAATAACAGATGCTACAGCAACCAGTGGAGTCGGGTGGCCTGGGGTCCCAGACGTACTATTCTACCATCATGCTTTTAGTCTGAGACACATGGTTCACTGGGCTCTTCCTCCAGCACAAGGCTTCTGAACAAAGTGGAGAGCTTCCACCTGAAGTGGGATCTATATCTGTTCAGAATAGAGGATCAGATTAAAACTTAGGGATGTTCCCTGCCGGATACACGATGGATGGGTAACAGAATTGACGCATTGTGTGCCTGTCAGGACCATGATAATGGTCTGGCTGATCGACACGACACTGAGCAAGGGTAAACACAGGGCTAATATACACAGGGACATAATCAAGGAATGAAGAACAGGAGGGAGACACAGCTGGGAGAGATTGGGAGAGATTGGGGCTAACGAGACAAGAGGAGCAAAGCTGGACACACTAACATAAGACACAGACCTTCATAATAAAACAGGAAACAAGACCCAAAAAGATGCAGACTAGACATGGAACTAAACCCACACAAAAGATGAGAACACAAAACCTGCGAACAAAACCCTAAACCAGAACCACAGTATTATAATTTATCATAAATAATCAAAACACCAGAGAACCCCAAAACACAGCTTGAAGTTTTTTTTGTTGTTTTTGTGTTTATTGTTTTGTTATTCTATTGTGGCCTGCTGTCCCCCACAATGGAGCTCAGAATTCATTGGACAATGGTGTTCTTTATTACATTTTTTACGGCAGATCATAACCTGGTTCATATCCAGCCTGTGTATAAACCTCTAGTACACAGAGAACCAGTTGTGAAATGCACAGTAAGGAAATGGTCAGTAGAGACTGAAGAGGCCCTGAGGGACTGTTTCCGTTCTACTGTGTGGGACAACCTCTGCAGCCCTTTGGAGGATGACCGGAACAGCATCACAGACTGCATTACAGATTACATGAACTTCTGTGTGGACAACACTGTACCCATCATAAAAGTACAGTGTTTTTCTAACAACAAGCCATGGATAAATCCTGAAATTAAGGCTCTCCTCATGGAGATGAAGAGATTCTTTAGATCTGGAGACAAACAGGAGCTGAGATATGTCCAGAAGAAGCTGAAATGGAAGATAAGGCAATGAAAGGAAAACTACAGGAAGAAGATGGAAGAGCAGCTGCAACAGGACAACATCAGAGGGGTATGGAACAGCCTGAAGACAATCTCAGGACAAAAAACATGTACATGTAAGGACAAGAAATAACAAAAAAAGACACCCTTCCAACATATTCTTTTATTTGCAATATTGTAGTTAGTGAAAATGTTCTGATTGTTCTGTTATTTTCTTTTGTTGTTGTAAAATAATGTGCGCCAGTCTCCAACGAGACATAGCGCTGGAAGAGTAGTTATTCTCTTATTCACCGATACCAATACCGATACAATACTTTTAATTTAATTAATTTAATTAATTTTCGGGGGTACATTTACAAATGTTCATTAGATTAACCACACTTATACAGACTGTATATAACTACCAACTCTCCAGCCATGTTGATGGATTGCCTATATTGGTTGAAAATATTCATTTCCAGAGAAAAGAAACAGACAGAAGATGCTTACAGGATGTGATGTGACAACACTGATGAAATATTGATGTGTCATATTTGTCCAAGGTGTATTTCATTGTTATGGAAAAAGAGAATATTAAAATCATGATGACCAATTGGAGTGGTGATTTCTATGACTTTGTGTATATAATTTGGAATTTTGTACAAATGTAGGCCACAATAAATATATGATATCATTTCATTCTTTTCAAAGGTTTATTTGCATGAAGCACAAACAGACACAATTGAAAGGTGCAAATATATTGTGCATGAAATGAATTCAAACGTGGCGCAGATGTGTGTCACAAGTTGATCTGGCTGTAGGCTGTGGCACTTGTCCAGAGGTGGCGCTGGTTAACTCGAGTCCATGTTAGTGCACACAAAGTAAACTGCACGCTTTAGTTGTGCAGCAAAAACGCTGAAACCAGAGAAATAAAACGTGCCAGGGGAATGATAACGACGACAAGATTCTCCAGATCGTTTACTCTTGCTGTCCCGTGAATAACACCAGCGTGGTGTTAATTGTTTGCTGTTTTCACGATCGCATCGCACATGAGGATATCACCAGGTAAACTCGCGACATTTTTAAACATTTTGTTGTTCAACGGCATCAAGACTGACGGAGTGTGTTTGAGATAACCTCACAAGTGTCACAGATGACACATTTGGCGGTTGTTTTTTTTTTGCTGGTTTGTCAGCATCTGTTCGACCAACGCCAGTTGATCTGGAACACCGGTAAAAGATCTGTGAAAACGCTGGACTCA
>VUQP01045134.1:9361-34075 GCA_015108555.1 Coptodon rendalli
CCAGCAGAATCCATATCAGTCGTCTCTGTTGCTTGGATACTACACTGCAGTCACTCTTCCTACATGGTTATTTAAAGCCTTTAAAAGAAATCGTATTTAGTTTGATCAGTTTGTGTAGTACGGTATAGAGCGGCTGTGTTTGCCTCTTCTAAATGTTTCATCAAACTATCTTTTATTAGGTACACTGCATCAGTTAAGTTGACAGTGCCTTCAGGAGACTGTTGTGAATTGGCACTATATAAATAAAACTATATTGAATTGAATTGAACTGAATTGAAGTTGCTAGCATGAAACTCTTGTACACTCTACAGTGTAAGTTACAACAACATATTATGGCACAGTACAATTTAAAATATAAGGTTTACCATAACCATACAAAACTATTTGTCATCATTTGTCTGTACTCTGTCTTGAACTTCATTATGAGGAACAAAGTGCAACCATATGTCGATAGTCTATGGACCCTGAACTCTGTGTCCTTTTTTTTGGAACTATAACAAGATCTCAGCTTTTGTAAGAATGTCCTCTATATGAAACAACACTGAGTATGAACACTGGCCAGAACCTTTACTTTGTTTCAGGAGCTTTGGCCACTTCTAGCTAAAGATTAACATAGCTTAACAGGGCTAGCCATCATAGCATAGGCTGGTCAGCACTGTGTGTGAACTTTCTGTGAGGAGGAGCCACAGTGTATTTTCTCCTTTGTCTTATGCCAACAAACAAACAAACACAAATGCTAGATTACTGCTGCCTACAATGACCCAGGACACAAAAACAAATTTTTAATGTGAAGTTTCACTTCCTGGTTTAAAAAAGTTCAGTTATTGGCCAGGAATCAAAGTTTAAACACAGCATAGCTAAATTTAACATTTTAACACTATTAAATTGAGAATTTTAAAAAATATAGTATTTTACTGTAAAATTGTTGCGTTGCTCACTTAGTAGATGTACTTTCAGACCAGACTGTTACTGTGTAAACCTGCATTTTTCTGATTTAAAAGACCAAAAGCTCGATAATTTCTAGTCTAATACATTCATATTTAATGTCTATCTATGTTAGCATTTTTCCAGAGTTTAATCCATTATCCAAAGCAGTCAAGGACATACAAATATATCACATGCATTATCACCCTCCTGCCACCTCAGAGGCTTTAGTATTTCCCCCTTTTTCTATTACCATTTGTCTTGCTCTCTTACAGCATCCCCTAATAAATGTGCCTCTCATTTTTATTTTCAGAAGCCAAGAATGGGAAAACAAATTTGATAGCCCATTAAACCTATCATAAACAATATTCAGGAAATAGTTTGCTAAAGTGTTATTTTCTCTGTTCTTGATTGTCTGTTGCCCTGGTCGTCCATGTACTGCCTCTGGCCAAAAGGGTGCTTACAACAGCCAGATTCCATTATGATATCATTCTCTCTCAGGATGCCTTTGAGGGAACATTTTTGTGAGTTCTCCTGTCAGACTGACTTTGATTTAGAAAAGTGCATCAAGCACATTTAAAAATGCGAAGGATATTTGAGGTAAATCAGTCGGTCAGTGAGGCAAGCAATCAATACTTCTGTAACAAAACAAATGAAAAATAAAGAAAACATTAGAATCCATTAATGAGATTCAAATACTAATTTTAGCACACCTTAACTGCTAACCAGCTGTATTCCAATGTAAAATCAGATTAAGAACTAAATACATGTATTAGGTTTTTAAAAGAAATAGAAGAATTTAAAATAAATAGCAAAAGAATGAAAAGATGAAAATTAATGAACTTCTGGGTCCGTGTTCACAACGCGTCCCAGTACTAAAAGTAGCTGCTAGTGAAAATAATCAGTAAATTCACAGAGTTTCTCTTAAAGTCAGGATTATACAAAGGTTTTACACAGTGGCTGATGGAAATAGGTAAAGCTGGAAATGGTGTGACTTTTGCAGCTAGTGTAACTAAGTATTTAAATTTCCCACCATAATAACAGTGATTGCATAATAATAATAAATTTTGCATTTGCATGTGTGTCAACTCCAAATGCTGAGCTAAGATAATGTTTGTGGTCGATCTCATTTAAAATTCACTCACATCTTCCAGCCAACGCAATAACACTGAACTGAAAAAAAAGAAAAAGAGCGCAGCAGTGCAGCAGTGATGAGTTTGGTCGGTCCAGCTTTCATCAGCCGAGTGATCACACAAACAATTACAGCTCTTCCACGGTCTCGTATTATGATTCAGTTCATTTTATTTTTCACATCTCAGACTTGCAAAAGCATTCACAGACATGGCGAACTTCCCGGCGTTGTAGGTGTAATTTGTAAAAGCTGAATAATTTTCACTGTGAATAATTAAGCGCAAAGTATGCCAACATAATAAACTGGTAGGTCCGTGTTTTCAAATATTTCGTAGACTAAAGTATGGCTTCAGATTTATGCAACTAACTTATTTATTACAATTTCATATTGATGTTTAAACCATTTCCAGAGTAAATTATATCATTAGGTCTGCCGATTTTGCCCATCATTTTCACTGAACCAAGCACACCTTTTGAGAGAATGAGTTATACCTGGCGACAGGGTCACCGCCTTTCTGTCTTTTGAGCTGAATCAGTCTTAAGCTGGAACTCTGTGCTTATAGTTTTATTTACAGTTTTCGTTATAGTTTTTAATGAGCTCTCTGGGAGGATTATCATATTTGTGAACACGGGTCCTGGTTACAATGAGTGGTGCTGTCCGTGGTGCTGAAACACTTACTAGCGCCACAGCTCGACTCCATGAAAGTACAGCCGGCCTCGTGACTTTCTTCACAGCTCACTATCTCCTGTCTCCCCGTGCTCATCACTCTATTGTTCATTTCTTCTGTTAAATGTGTCGGCACCATGAGGTAAAAAGGAATAGCCATGTACCAACCCCTCTGTATCAGTTCCATTCAGCATCCTCACATTTGTCTGGTTGCCTAATTTATTTACATGTGCTATATTGTGGTCATATATAGAGGTGAAACACCATCCATCTTTTTATTTCTTAATGACCTGTTGTCAAAAAAAGCAGCGTGAATTGCCTGGAGAGCAGCTGGTGTGCATTCTAATAAGACCAAGCAATCATCTTTCAGACGCTGTGACTTCATTTCTCATTCTTCTTTTGACAGGGTCTGTGTTGTTGCTGCTGTTGCTGTTGTTGTGGGAAAGCCAGTATTTGTGTGCATTTGTCGTAGAATATATCAAAACCGTGTGATGTGCGGAAAGAAGGAGTCTTTAACATTGCTTGCCAGCTAAGTAACATAGAAGCAAACACAACTACGTCGTGTGTCAGTTTGCAATTCTAAATTTTGTGATTGCTATAATTCATTTGGGTAATGGCTGCCAGTCTGCCGTTGGTGAAATTACTTTATTTACTCTGTGGAACAACTGCGGCTGCCAGCTTGAGAGGAATCTGATTGGTCTGCTGCCAGCAGCAAAGAAGTACAACAGTGACTCAGATTGTAAATCAGAGCTCAAGATCAATGTGTTCCATAATCACCTTTTATATCCTGTCTTAGCATGAGCCTTTAGCTTTTTGGCTGCTCTACCTGCTTCTCTGTGATGCTCGAATGAGTCAGCAGGGTATTGGTGACAGTGTAATTGAGTAGAGCCACCTGTAATTGGGGCTTGGAGGACTTAAAGCTTACTGTGAGTGTGTCGTCTAGCTGATTGTTTGTTACCATGAAAATGGTGATTATTTAGCCTGACGGTGTGCGAGTTGTAAATGTGCACCTGTATATGTCAGTGTGCTTAATGGACTATCGCATTCGTTACACTTTATTACCAGAGCTACAGGGGAGATTCTGATGGATAAGCTTATCAGGGGCAGTTTGGGTTTCTGCGCAGCTTCTGTTTGGCTCACAAGTTGTCTTAATTTATCTTGCAGTTCATAATATAACTACACAAAGCATGAGATTACCCCGCATGTAATTTATTTCGCATGCTGTCTAATAAGATGTAGACACTGTTGGATTGCTCCCAGTAGATGAATACCAACTAGTCATTCATCATCTTTGCAGAAGTTCTGTTACAGGTGCCCACACGGTTACCTCCAGAGCTTTCTTTGCGCATTTCAGTTATTCCGTACACTTGGCAAAAACACATGTTCTCATTTGCTTGTCTTCCAGGTCTGTCTGTGCTGCAGAAGGTTCTTGACACGGCAGCAGAGAGGAATTGGCTGGTGACCTCAGTCAATGTGGAGACCATATCGAGTAACGCCTTTGCGAAGGTGTTCCAGGATTTGGACAAGCGAAAGGAGGGCCAGATTATCATTGACTGTGAGACTGAGAGACTCAACAACATACTGCAAATGGTAAAAACATTCACTCTTTTTTATGTTTTCACAATGTATAATCTAATTTTAGCATAAAAACGTGGCCTCATAGCACAACAAAAGCATACAGCTGTTCTTTTAGACACATGTCAAGCTAAGCATTAGTTATGTATGTGGCGTAAGTTTAAAAGAATTCCTCAGACATACAAAAAAGCCACAAACATTTCAGGACAAATTTATACACATTTTTATCAGATAAAGAAAGGAGGGAATATAAATTTAATGTGGTGGTTGGCTGTTGGACTATTATGATGTCTCGTCTGCTGGAGCATCAAGGACAGTAAAAGATAAATAACACAGCTTTGGCATTTGAAGCCAGCAGTTCTCCCATGATAGGATCATCACTTTCTCACCTCCGCATTGTTAAAAGGAAAAGGATCCTATCATCACAATTGACTGTTCACCAGCCCCTTCCATCAAACACAGACTGTCCAATCATAGCTTAGCAACTGTAACTAGGCACAGCAGGCCCCTTGAACTCCAGATTATATCATGAAGGCGGTGTCTCTTTGTTGTTACCGTTATAAAGGATTATTAAAAACACAACAGGGAGATAATATGAAGAAAATGCTTCTGACTAATTATTCACAAACAGTAGTTTGGCTAAAGGAAGATATCACAGTAACCACTGCAGTTTACACATGATGCACTACTAGGATGTTATGTTGGCAGTTTCCTTAGCAACTGCTAAAAATAGTGTTTAAAAATATGAAAAGTGAATGTTTATATGCTTGTAAGAATATTGTGATGGACACAGACACTGTGTCATCACCCACTGGTTTTTGAAATGGCGTTTTTGGCAATTAGGTTGTTTGGAGCCATAAATGAATATAGCTGGATGAGAGGGAACAGCGCTACATTATGGGCTAATGCTAACTAGCTTTATTAGCAAAGTCCACAGACAGCTGTATGGGTGCATTTCACCGACAGTAGCTACAGTTTGTTTTTCTCTTGTTTAAATCACTAATTTGTTAGTCGTTTAACCAAGAGAAAAAAGTTAGACTAGTGTAAAAGATCCTAAGAAAACATTTAAACTGAGTGCACATTACAGCAAATATGTTATGTGTGTTACAGGAGCAATATGAAACTGTCAATCGTGTTCCTTGTTCAATATTATTTGGAGGCCGCTGAAATGTCGGCCATTTTTTGTCCTTTATAAAGTTGCAAACACACAGCATCAGATTAGATGGCAGAGTATGTCTAACCTTTGTGATACTAACAGCAGCCGCCTTGGTTTACGCTTGCTAGCATCCACATCCAGAACATGATTACACCTGGCTTTGGATGCTTGGTTATGTTCCCATTATTCTCTAGCACTGGTTTTATACACCAGTGCTAGTTAGGACAGCTGTCATCAGTTTATTTTTCCCCAGCTTGTTTCCACTGGTAGAAAGAACGTGAGTAGGGTGATGGCTGTGTGTCAGGGCTGTAGCCCCAGGCCAGTGGTGTCATCTTTGAACCGTCTTCGAGCGAGTAACTGCCTTTCTGCATTAATTAAAGAAAAATAATACATTTAACCGACTATTATTTCTGACACAGATGAGCAAATTTGGCAAACGTTCAAACATCTAGCTGACTAGTCAGGCTCATCCCTCTTCCCGAGGTCCCATTTGGTCATTGGAATTAGCTCAAATGCAGCCTAGCAGACTGTGAACAGGCTTCCATAACAATGTTAATTCAACTCAATGTAGTTTTAGCTTTATAACGCCAAATTAGTGGTGCTGTGAAGGTGCTGCTATGGTGTACAGTGTTTTACATTCAGCATTGTTAAAGTCTGCTAAAATGACCAGAAACTTTTTGTAAAAGTATATGAACATTTTTATGCTGTAAAGTTTCACATTTTAATACTAATAAGGGGATTAGTTGCTTTTGGAGACAGCCTCAGGTGACAGTTTAACTAAACTCAACAACTTTAAGGTTGTAAGGGCAGATTATTAAGTGTTGTTAATAGGAAGCAGTAGATACATTAAACCAATAATTTAGGATACATCAGCTACACATTATTACTAAACTGTTACATTTCTTCTATTTATTAGTCTTCCACATTAAACATCACCCCTGTGGATGCCCTGCCATGGACAGTCTTTTATCATGCACATTATTGTGAATGAAGTACTTAGGGTCAATAGACCCTTTTCCCAGGGTTGTCAGTTTAAAATGAGCAAACTGGAAACATTAAAATATATTTTTCATCCAACTCATGTACAGTACCCGAGTTTAATTACCAAGCTGCTAAGGACAGCTGTCTTTCAATCAGCAAAATCAGTGGTTGCTGACTCAAAATGAGCTGCTTTTATTCAACCGCTGTCTGAAACCAAGAACCCATTATTTCAAAAACTTTTTTTCACTTTGTTGTTTCTGGTGGGGGTTGTTTTTTACTGCCTTTTACAAACAGGCATTCTGGCATAATATGAAGGCACCAAGGTGTAATTTGTTTTGCTTGTTGATTCCACACATGTTATGATTTTCAGTCTGACTGTAATAGTTCTGTATGTTTGTTCCAGACAAGAAAAAAAAGTGCACACACATCCCCATCTGTATTTGTAGGCTATCACTGCTCTGTGTGAATGTTATTGATGGCCTGGTGTCTACAGTTAAGGTTATTGCATCAGTTCTCACCAGTTTACAGAAGCTGAGCCCGAGAAGTTCTCCATTCAGACAGCCACCATCAATCACCGACATCTGCTCCCTGCCTCCACGCTGCCCTGCCTGTGCACCCATCCAGCGAGAAACACATATATACACAACACCTCTGCTTGGTTTGCCCTTTAAACTCACAACTGATCGCATCTAATTCATCTCATACTGTACAGATATTGTCTTACAATACAGCCACTGACAGTATATCACATAAACCGAGTGTAGAGGCAGTTTCATAGAAAAGCCACCGCAGAGATGTTTCGGTGGGTTTGCCAACAGAGAGACAAAAAGGGTGACCTGCTCTTTTTGGGCTGAACTCTGAATGACTCTTAAAATCTGTATACATAATTTAAAAAAAGCTACTCAAAGCCAAAACTTTTCCATTTGACAGTCCAGTGTGGCTGTGTGTTTCCCCCGTTGCACGGTGTATTGGTGTCATTACTGGTTCGTGTCTCTCCTCCCTCCTTCTTGTTTTTCCTTGCCTGAGGCTTGGCTGCAGGGCTCCCCTCGTGTTCAGGTCATCATTAATAACAAATGCCACCTTCTGTCATGACCTACGGCATCATTAGACGCACACGCAAACACCACACAAACAAATGAGTGCACTTTGCACTGTATACACAAAGCAAAATGCTTGCAAAGAGAAAGAGAAAGAAAAAAACATGTTTACCACACTGCCTGCATGGAGAGCATGAAGCAAACTTCATATCCACCGGGTTAAGGCTGTTATTAAGCTTTAAATTAATGTTGCTCAGTTGACCTTATTTTCTGCGTCTGTTGTCAGGACACACACTCACACACACACAACCAAATTTGCTGTGGCTATACACAACAGCAGGCTCGTTATTTAGCCAAGAAAAAAAAAGAATTTAGCCACCAGCTAAGCATGACATTTTTTTCTTTTTAATCATATACTTAATCTACATTTAGATTTAAGTAAAAGTGACGCTCGGTTTACCTGCTCCACTCATAATATAAATAAACCATCTCTTAAAGTGTCCTGGCCCTTTGTGATTGGCCGACCTGCGACGCCTGCAGTGAAAGAATTATGACAGCGCAGGCAGGACAGAGATGCAGAGTGTAAGCGTGGGAGAAGGGCTGGCACAGTTCATCACTAACAGCCTGCATTATTTCATGGTATTGTTAGACCTTGATGGAGTTCCAGGGAAGTAGAACTCTGTAAAATATTTAAATATCAGATCAAAGATCAAACCAGAGCTCAGAAGGGAACAATACTGAGAGCAGAGAGAAGACTAGTAGGATTAGGAAGAGTCTGCCTCATGTCTTAAACTGTGTATATTTCTCAGTCTTTGCTTCTTCTTTTTTTAATATTTAACTTTTAACTTGTTCCCTCTTTGGGTTGTGTATCAAAACGTTCTGTTGATACATTTTGCTTGGTAGATATTGTGCCATTTTCTTTGGAACAAATATCTGCATAAAGACAGCAGTGCTGTAAGAACAGCAGAACCATTCGTCACTGGAAGGAAAGGGAGGAAAGGACATTCTTTGACTCCAGAACTGTCATTTTCTCAAAGCCAACATGTTCAAAGGCCAGTCCCTTTGCTCTGATTTCCTGTTAACCTACTTTCTGCCTGTCCTGCACAAGATCAAATGCTTTACACTGTCCTGTCTGTGGTGTGATGCCGAGAGAGTGTCATATCCTTCCCCTCACTTTCCCACACATGAATATATTCGAAACAACCTTGTGTGCTCGTGTGTGGCACGCATTTTATTTTATGTCTCTTTTGTTCTTATCTTTCAGATTGTAGATCAAGGAAAGAATGCAAAGAGCTACCACTATATTCTGGCTAACCTGGTAAGAAAGACTATTTTCATTTTTTTAAATTTCTTAATAACCACCAATAACCAATTATCTTTTGCTTCCAAGAAGCCAGATGTTCTTGTAATTTTTTAAGACGTCTTGAGCAATAGTTCTCTAGCATTTCCGAAGTTCTTTGGTTGCTTTTTCACCCATTTTCAGTCCACTTCCTGTACCTGACCATTTCCAAATATTTTTTTAAACCACAGTTAGCTCTTACTAATCAATCATCTAATCATATGTGCCGACACATAACAGACACTTTAGCAAAGAATCTATTTTAAATCAAGTCTTTCAACATTTACTAGCAGTCTGTCACAAAGACATGTAATTTGTTTCCATTTCTTTAGCTGAATCTACAAAAATGCCAAAGATAAAACACTTTGACAAACATAAAATAGTATTTTCCTCCAACATGTTGATTCTTAAAGACTTACTAACCGAAAACTATCTGGGCATGGTATGCACTGTTTACTTTAAAAAGTTGAGGACAACAGAAGAAGTGGCAGGTCTTAAAAAATACCATCTATAGCAAATGAGCAGTATCCATGTCCTTAAAAAACAGGGGAACAAAACCAACAAAGACCTGACACAGGACCTGAGAGATGCCTTAGTTGGTCCATTTACTGTTCAATGGAGATTGATCGGAAATTATTTAAGTAGATGTCCGTAAAACACAGTGGAAGCTCTATCATGATTTGGGGCTCCATTGCAGCCAGTGTTGTTGAGGATCTTGTTAAACTGGCAGAATTATAAATGCAGAAAAGTACCATCAGATTTTGATGTAATATTATTTGGAAAGCATCTGACTGGAAACAACGTAACATTTCAGCACGACAATGATCCCAAACACGCTGTCAATGCAGTAAATCATACTTGGATAGAAAAATACAGAATGGAATACAATCAGGCATGAAGACCACTTCAAATTAAGTTACAAGAAAGCTTGTGTTAAAGAGTTCAGGTTGTGTTGAAGAATAAAGGTTCATATATGTTGGCAGATTTCAGTAACTCACTGTACCTAACTCTCATTTTCTAAGAGAAATAGAGAAATCAGGGGTGGCTCAGGACTTTTTGCACGGCACTATTCTTCTCTGCATTCACACTTTATTTGAATTTATATAAATTTATATAAATTGTATCTTTTGTCTTATATTTCATTTCATAACTGGATTCCAAACTTTCAGTAGTTTATTGTCAATTCAGTAGTTGTGTTTACCCAATAGAATTATCTGGTTTTACCCTCATTCCATCCGCAGCTAAGTCAAATATCCTTTCACTGCCACAGCTATAGAAATCACAGCAACACAAGTGGGAGACCTGTGACAGTCAGTGACAGAAAGCTGTGCAGACTCACAGCAACAGAAAAAGGTCAGGCAGCCAGTGTATGAAAGCATACATCCATTAGCTCTCTTTGTCTGCGGCCTTTTCCTCGCCACACACATGTTATGCAGACCCCGACAACACTCGATAAATGCGGCCAAATGAAAAGAAAACTGGCATCAACAGAAGCTGTGGTAATAACAACATTAATATGCAGCTGCTGGCTTGAACAGTTTCTCACTGCCGGTGTTTTAGATTGACTCAATCTCCCTTGTCCGACCGGTTTGCCAGATTTAATTTTAAATGATAAAGCTTAGACGGTAATAACAGGTGATATGCAAAGTGGCCACAGTCATTTATAATGGGCCTGTTAAAATGTTGGACCCAAAAAAAAGAAAAAAGCAAGAAAGAAAATGACTTTATACGTCCTTGGACCTTTTAGTTAATTTACTTAGCTCAGTGCACATGTGTGCGTTGATTGTGAGCACAGACTGAATTTCAGTAAGTATTTAAATTGTGGTTACAATTCTGTCGGGAACACCCCCCATCTACGTCCTGTGTTAGCAAAGGCTAGTTTCTATAGTAACCTCCTCAGCTGACTGCACAGCATTAGCTCATTCATGGAGCAGAAAAAAGACATAAGTCTGTCTGTTGAGCTGAGAAATATGGACACCTGGCAACACATACAGGTACATTAAGGGAAATGCGGCTGTTAAGGCAGACTGAATGCTGCCCCTCTTGGTTGCCCACATATGTTTGGGGTATTTTTCTTCTTCTCTTAAATAAAAAAGGGCAAAAAAACAATTCTAGATAACTTTAGGCTAGGGAACAGCAAGTCCTCTTTGTTTTTCTTCAGTTGTTTTGACTGTATGAAAATCAAAACACAGTAAACAAGCACGAATTCGGAACGGATGTGATAAAAAGAGCCAAGGCTTCAAATGGCACGATAAAAAACAACAACAACATCAGAGCAGAGAAGAAAGAAAACGGATGGTACGCTGGAGACAATCCAGAGAGAGGCACCTTTTCTCCTCATCAGTCAAAACTTTGCTTTTAAACCTCAGACAAATCACAGACAAATCTTTTCTCCTCCTCTGTCTCTACTCCCACCCGGTCCCTCTTGTCTACCTCCTCCTCTCCCCACGCTGACAGGCAGCCTGCTGAGAGACTGAAACCGTCTTTCCTACTTTCTACCTCTCTGAAAAACAGCCCTCTCCACATAATAGTCGGGGGGGAGGGGGATACAAGAAGGAAATACCATTACAGTAAATCGCTTCTTCCTCCATTCTTCTTTGCCTGAGGCTCGCCTTGCATTGTTCACAGTAGCCTATAAGGGTTTGATCCTGCTGTTGTTAACAGTAGCCTATGAGGACTCCGTCTATCACAGATTAGTGCCGGACTGCTCCTTCCATGAAATGAGGTTTTCTATTTTCTTTCTCACTACTTCTGTCCCTCAGGAAAGACCTAAATGAAGTCTGCTCAATGGGATGATCACCCTATGTAAAAATGAAAGTTTCTTTTTTCTTTATTAAGAAATTAAAACCTGAACTTGTGGTGGCACAGTTAAAGCAGTACTTAAAATGTAATAAAGTTGGCTAAATTACCCAACCAGCGGCACCTAATGTTAGGTGCCCTGCTGCTGGTTCCAAAACCTTTTTGGACAGTGATCTTACAAAATGCTCCCCTGCTTGAAACCCTTTGATGCAGTTTTTAACAAGTTATGATAATTGATCCATCCATTCATCCATCTGCTTAAAAGCTAAACTGCTTATGAAGCTCAAAAGTAGAGGCGAGATCCTTTTTACATGTAGGTTTTTTTCTTGTGACCCCTGGATATCCAGAACCCCTGTTTGCAATCCACTGCTGTAGAAGAACATATCAGCTGGATTTCACAGGGGGTTAACATCTCCTCTGTACCTGTGTGAGTATGTGTGTGTAATCTGTTTCTGTCTGGTTTCCTCTCAGGGTTTTCTGGACATCGATCTGACAGATCTGAGGAAAGGTGGGGCAAACATAACCGGCTTTCAGCTCGTCAACAACTCAGAGCCGAGTGTGAGCCGCATCGTCCAGCAGTGGATGGAGTTTGATAATAAGGACTCCAAAGTGCCCAAGCCTGGACTCAAAGTACTACCCCTTAAATTTCTGAGTTACTTTCTTCTACTTCCATAAGTTTCTAAGCCTAGTGTCTATATAATAGGTAACTCTTATCTGAATATGCTTTTTGGATTTCTGATATAGCAATTATTTATCTATACCAAGCTGAGAGTGATACTATATCAAGGTATTTGTGTATTTACAGGCATAAGAAAGTAACCTAAAGTTTAAGTTATAGAAATGAAGTCTCTGACGTTTAAGCAAAGCGCTTCTAGTGTTTGTGACATGAAATGTAATTGAATTAAACTTGCTCTCTGCAGTACACAGGTGCTCTAACATATGACGGGGTGAAAGTCATGTCTACAGCCTTTCAGAATTTAAGGAGACAGAGGATAGACATATCTCGCAGGGGCAACGCTGGAGAATGCCTAGCCAACCCACCAGCTCCCTGGGGACAGGGCATAGACATCCAGAGAGCCCTGCAGCAGGTCTGCACACGTGGAGAGGAACACGCTAATGCACACACGCATACATACATAGATCCTCGTGCACACTCACACAATTTCTTGAGTGGCACATTGGCTAACAGCTCCTGAGTTTGGGCTGGCTGAACAAATTAGGTCTCATTCTGTCGTGTAAAGTTCACATTAAGTCGTTGGAGAGCTCTCCAGTATCAAATGTGACATCATAGCTAGTAAACACAACCTGCAGGCAATAACACTCGACTGTGATTATCATGAAATATGACATCAGCAATTGAGTTTAGAAATGTAATATTTGGCGATGAAAATGCTGGACTGGCTGTGAGACTCCTTAATGTCACAGAGACACACGACCCGCATGTGCATCAAGGAGCACGGACAGTTATTTGGATTAAATTTAGAACGCTAATAAAAAAAAAAAGAAAATTTAAGTTCAAGCCATTCAACACCATTCTCGCAAAGTATGGAAACATAAAAACTGCTTTTGTGTTCATGAGGATTTACGTACAGTACAAGTGCGTGTGTGAGTGGGCTGCCCAAGGCTCTGTCTGCAGAGTGGCTGCGCAGAGGCCTGTTCCGAATCAGTCTCGCCATCTGCCTGCAGATAGACTGGAGATTGAAGCCGTTCGTGTTCGCTCAATTAATCCCATCACACAGCCAAGACAAACACGGTGCACTCTGCACACATACGTGCATACCGTATGTCATTTATGTCCACAGGGACGCGCGGACACTCACAAATGAAAACGACACAAAACATGCGAGTTGCGCTTAGAATGCATGTCATGTTAGCATGATGTGCGAGTGCTTGCTCCTAGCACTGAAACGCTGGTTGAATATCACGCTACGTGGCAGCTCTACCAGCCAGGCAAGTGAGAGGTTCTGAATTACTTATTCGATAACTCTGACTCATTACAGGTCCGTATAGATGGATTGACTGGTCACATTCAGTTTAATGAGAAAGGCCGCAGAACCAACTACACTGTTAGTGTCATGGAACTGGCCCCCTCTGGACCCAAGAAGGTGGGTCCGATTTAAGATATTCATTCTTGCCCAAGGGCCCCCTTCCTAAAAAGAAAATATGTATGCAGTCTTATTACATGTGTCTGACTAACCCTGTAGCTTATTTTAAAACCTTGTACTGTAGTCAAATGAGTGAATGCTCCTAAGAGCCAGTTTCTAATTTACAAAGTTAAGATTCACATTTAACAAGCAATCTCCTACTACCTTCAGTGAGGTGTATGAGTAGCTTTTTACTCTCACACCTCACTGAGCAGCTCCCAAATGAGTACATCATTACTGCTGCAAATACCTTAAGGATGAAAGGTAAATTAGAGACATGGATTTACCTTACTTCTTGGTGTGTTTTCAGTCTTGCAAATGCAACTGAATGTTTATTTGAAATATTAGGAATTCATATTTTCCTCTTGCGCTGGAGAAGCTATCCAGTGAGGAGACTTAAGTACTTGAATTTATCTGAAATACCTGATAAATTATACATTTTTTTTATTAAATACAGCTCATCATTTCAATTATATTTTGTGCACTCCACATACATGTCTCTTTTGGGATTTCAGTCATTCACAGTAAGAGCTGCTAAATCAGCTTGATAGGTCATTGGGCTGGACTTAAATATAAGCTGAAATATGATAAACTGCCTTTAAGCTCGAGTCTTTGAGTGGGAGTAAAAGTTATTTTTCTCTCATATAGTCAGAGTTTCACTTTAGGCAGTTAATTAAACACGGGCCCTACTTTGTGACACATTCTCCTTGCCTTAGGTCGGCTACTGGAATGAAGATGAGAAGTACGTGACCACAGCCAGCCTGAGAGGGAGCAACGAGACTTACCCACTGCTGAACAGAACTTACATAGTCACCACTATCTTGGTAAGTATGAGTTAAAAACAAAAAAACCCAAACAAACAGAGGTTAAGGGCTTTTTTAAGGGGACGAGGGTGTTTAATTTGAGAGACTGACACAGATAAAGTAATAGTAACATATTTTCTATCATGGTAGAGTTCCTTAAATTTCACTCCCCTGAAAGAATTCAGCAGGCGTCCGCGATTGTATCTTGCTCTCTTGTTTCTTTTCCCTGCTACATTTTCTAACTGCTCTCATTCTGACTGAAGCCTGCTCAGAATAAGAATGAGTATCAGTATAACTTTATTGCTCCGTGTACGTCTGAAGTGCAGAATCTTATGCCCGACATACAGTGTTGATGACTGTTAGAGTTAGTATAGTACACATTTATTGCACTTTTGAAAGCTCACAAAAGGTCAACATAATCTCTGTGGTAATGTCAACACACATAAAAAAACAGGCAGACTAGAAGGAACCAGCAGAAGTGTCTGTGAAGCATTAGAACTCGTCATGAAATAGTCAAAGTAACTGTTATATATGAGGCTGTGGTATGTCAATGCATCCTTTAAATTTCTTTAATTTTTTTTTACCACAAATGTCATCATTAGGTCATCCAACATGTCTTAGGTTGTATTTATTGGCAGTAACACAGATAGTCTGCAAGTGAGGTCAGATTCTACCTGATCCATTCTTGTGACACTTATCATTATATTTTGTAATCATAGCTGATAATATCTGACTACAGTACAGTAGAGGATATTAAAGTTAGTTAGTACAATATATCCCTGCAGGTACAGGATGTTCTCAGTAGCTTGTCTATGTCTATGAACTGGTTCCCTTTTTTTACTTATGGTATATTTTTAAAGTGAAAATGTTTTTTTGCAGTGAAAAGTGGCTTTATCTAATGTATGTGTGAAAGGTATATGCACACTGGCTGGAATTGGAAATTAAGCAGCTTAATTTATATCTCACCATCTATAGTCTACAGTGATGTTAAAAAGAAAGTTTTCACATGACTTTCTGCAGGCTTGTGAAAAAATACAGCCTACATCAGCAAGTGTGAGCATCTCTATGAAGGAAGACATTTTGGCAGTTTGCTGCTCTGGAGCTTCAGGTGTATGTTAACACAATTCTGAGGAAGGAAGACACCAGCAATATCTAGAAACAATTGTTGCTGCCTATCAATCTGTGCAGGTTTATAAGACCATTGCACACAGTTTGAAGTGAATCATTCAACAGTGAAAAAAAATATTGACAAGTTGGCATTCAGGACAGATTGCCAATCCTCCCAGGAGTAGACGTCGCAACAAACTCACCTCAAGGGCAGACAGTGCAACGCGAAACTGAGAAACTGCAAAAAATTCCAGAGCGACATCTCAGACTCTGCAGGCCTCAGTTAGCATGTTAAATGTTGCAGTTCGTGGCAGTACAACTAGAGGAAGGCTGAACAAGTATGTCTTGTTTTGAAGAGTTGACAGGAGAAAGACTCTTCTCTCCAAAAAGAACATGGCAGCATGTCTTAGATTGGTAAAGATCCATTTGAACAAACCCCAAGGTTTCTGTAATGATTTCCTTTGGACAGATGTGACCAAAGTGGAGATGTTTGACCATAATGCACAGCACTATGTTTGTTACAAACTGAACACAGCATATAGGCACAAACACATCATACCTACAGTCAAGCAGTGTGGTGAAAGGAGTGATGATTTGTGCCTATTTCACAGAGACAGGACCTAGGAGCCTTGCATGATCTTTATAGCAAAGCATTCTAGAGTCAAATGTGAGGTCATCTGTCTGACAGTTAAAGCTTCGGCGAAATTGGGTCATTCAGCAGGATTGTTCCCATGCACAGCAGCAAATGTACAACAGAAGAAGAATCAAGTAGTTCCAATGACCCAGTCAAAGTCCACACGTCAACCTGATTTAAATATTGTGGTGAGACCTAAGAGAGCTGTGCTTAAACAAATGCTCACAAGTCTTTATGAACTAAAGCAAATTCATAAATAAGAGTGGGTGAAAATTCCTTCACAATGATGTGAGAGACTGATAAAGTCATAGAGAAAAATAGTAATTTAAAATTATGGTGGTTCTACCAGCTACTGAATCATGAGATGAGCCTCATTGTTCACAGGACTGTATAGAATCCTGTGAAAGCTTTCATTTTTGCATGACTGTGGGATTTTTGTGGGACACATGAATTCTGCTGTGTGCACCTTCCTTCAGATGGCTTCAGTGCTCACCAGATACAAGATTCTTAGTGGAGCTGATGAAGGCAAGAAACAATGTAGAATAACAGAAAAAACATGAGTACACATCAACCTGTGCACTTTTTTTAGAGGCATTGGCTGCATATATAGACATCATTGCCAGTGAGAGGAGAAAAACTCTTCCAGTCAGCCTCCAAGTTGTAATTAAGATAAAGAAATTTTCAGAAGCCAACTATCTCTGCCACTTAGCAGATATAATTATGTTTAAACAAACTGGTGCAAAATGGCTGCAGTAGTCAGTTCAGCTTAAATAAAGCCCAAAGTTAACCCTAATGCAATCCATTCAGCTGCGAGAAAAGGAGATTGATAGCTTACATGTTTTTTTTGTACCCAGTTTTCAAGCCTTTAGGCTATTTTTCAGAAAAACAGAGTGCATAATCTCAGAGATTAGACATAGTTAACTAAACACATTCTTTGTTTGAAAGTAACTCTCCAACACTCCAGGAGAGAGAGGCCAGAGGGAAGCCACTTGGAGTTTGCCAAAAGGCACCTAAAGGACTCTCAAATATCCAGAAATAATTCTCTGTTCTGATGAAATAAAGATTGAATTCTGTGGCCTGAATGCAGTGCGTCATCGGCAACATCATGCTCTGGAGATGTTTTTTGGCAGGAAGAACAGGGAGTCTAGTCAGGGTCGAGGGAAAGATGAATGCAGCAACGTATCCTTGATTATAACAAGCTCCAGAATGTTCTGGTTCAGCCCCAGTCTTCTAACAGGACAACGACCCTAAGCACACAGCCAAAGTAACAAAGGAGTGGCATCAGGACCACTCTGTGAATGTCCTAGAGTGTCACAGCCAGAGCCTAGACTTGAGATCTGAAAATGGCTGTGCACAGACGCTCCCCATCCAACCTGACATAGCTTGAGAGAAGATTGAAATATTGAGCCAAGCCTGTGAATACTTATGTAGTTGTTATATTTTAGTTTTTAATTTTTACTACATTTACAAGAATTTCCAGAAAACTTTGTCTTTATGGGGTAATATGTTTATAATTTGAGGTAAAAATGAATGGAAGGCTTTGTGGAATGAAGCTGTAACATAACACAACGTGGAACATGTGAAGTGCCGGGAATACGTTCTGCATGCATGTAGCTTCTGCCACTTCAACTGTCTGCAGTACAACTGGAACACCAGAGATCCTGTGAGAATCATTTTCACTGAAAAGCCAATAAAGTGGTTCTTGTAGTATTACTATAACAAGATTACTGAGTTAAATATAAGAAAGTAGCCACTAATGTAGCTGCAAATGCAAATCCTGACATGTAGTCTATTGACATCTACTTTCGAAAGTATGCCTAAAATCCTTATTTAAACCCAAGAGTTGGAGTCTCCGGAGTAAGCCCCCAAAATAACTCTCTCTGACATAATCTCCTATCAGTGTCCTTTTCTCCGGGAAGATAAATTAGTTTTCTGTCTTGGAAGCTAAGAGAAGAGATAAGGTGTGAGGAGCACAGGCGCAGGAGTTTTTACACCTTCTAACTTCTGTGCTCTCTGATTCGTTGCTTAAGGGTGGGTGTTGTTTTGCTGCTGTGTTGATATCACATAGTTCTTCACTGTAGTCCCTGCTGTCCAAGCCTGTGCCTACAGACTAGGCCTGGAGATGTGGAGAAATGAGCCACAACTGGTTTAATGAGGCATCAAAGCTTCCTTTGCTGATGACTGCGGCTTTGCACTGAAACCAGACAAAGAGTGAAATGTGTCTAATCTTAGCATGCATGATTTTTGTGTTATTGTCGCCTTTAGTGTGTATAACTCGTAAAATATGTCGGGTAATGTCAGCACACGAGAGAAAATGATTGAATTTTTAAAACGTGTTCAAAATATGAACTCCTACATGTGTAGTCGCATTTGTTCAGATGCACAAGTGCTCTTGTGTGTATAAATGTGCAGCGAATGTGTCTGAGTATTGTATTTAATGTGGTTGAGTGACAGCAGATCTCAGTGGAGCTGTTCGAGGTCAATGTGATTCAGTCCTGGAGGACCTTTTGTATGCCTTTCCACATCTCCATGTGCACGTTTGTACGTGTGTGTGTTTTTCTGTGTGTGTGTGTGTGGCGGGCATGCTTGCAGTTGCGTGTGCCCTGTCTTTGTCTATGACTGCGTGCGCCAGTGCGTACACTGTGAAAACGCTGCACGCCGGTCCTTTCTCTTCACTGCCTCCCCAGGGTGCCATTTGTCTACCAGCCTCAAGTTATGTGCAACAATGATTACCTTCACCTGGACCATAAAGTGCGGGAGAACACAGATAGCTGTAACACATATAGGAAACCCTCTCCTCCCTACACCCCACCTCCTTATCTAGACCCTGGTGAACACGATGGAAGGATTTGCTAAGCTCAGCAGAAAACTCTCACTTAAAACAGGAACACATAACAACTTGTGGGAATTGAGGCCTTCTAAGTGCTGCTGGACAATTTATACTGAGGCGACTTTAATTCTGTATGAAATACAGATTTCTGAAAGTGGAGCCCCAGGTGTCGTGTCAGCTGCAGTTTCTCAGGCAAGTCAATCAGTGTGAGATGTGCAGTAGTCGATGTAACAAGAAGAACAGTGTGGCCCCGGAGCAGAGGTTATCCTGGTTTCAGAGAGCTGTCAGCTTCATTGTCTTCATGCATGCACTCACACAGGTGCTCGTTTGAATCATACCTCATGTCTCTTCGGCTCTAACAATGCTGCCCAATTCCTGTTTTCTTGCTACATGCTATGTGCTTTTCAGTGCACGATGCAGTCGCAATCATCCTACTTAGAGGGTCTTTGTGGATGAATTACATACCTACCTTCAGGGAACAAAGCCAAAATAATGCCTTGTAGTTCCATTTAATTATCTTTTCTTCTCAACCTTTAAACCTACAATTATATCCGGGGGCCAGTACTTTTTTTTCCTTTATTTTTTTCAAAGCCTCGGTTTAGAACAAGAGATAGCACTTCATTTTCAAAATGCATACTAATTTCAGGGAAATCATTTCAGAAGCTGTTGAGTGAGTTCCTGTAAATGATTTTTAAAACTTTAGGAAAATAAAAAGAAACAAATAAAAAATCTGTTTCTACTCATGGCTGCCCCACATCTAACAGGAGTCTCCGTACGTGATGCTGAAGAAGAACCACGAACAGCTTGTGGGGAATGATAAGTACGAGGGCTACATCGTGGAGCTGGCTGCAGAGATAGCAAAGCATGTGGGCTACCAGTACAAACTGAAGATCGTCTCAGATGGCAAGTACGGAGCCCGAGATCCCGAAACCAAGATGTGGAATGGCATGGTTGGAGAGCTGGTGTATGGGGTGAGTCGGTGGAGCTTCTTGTAAGATTTTCTTTTTGTTTTCCCCACAGTCAAAGCTGGAAAATTAACTTTTAAATTCCTTTTGTGATTACTGATTATTGAAGGTCTTAACACATTGAAAACCTCACTGGCCCCAAGCCTGTTAAGGATGATTACCTATTTTGCTTTCTTTTTATTAGTATTCTGCGCTGCTTCTTTAATTATAATTTTAATATGTTAGACTTTGGGCAGGGTTCACTTTGCAAGAAACAAATCCTTACAGTTTGCTGCTGGAATAATTTGTGATTATATGATTACTAAAGCTTCCTCCGAACTGCAGTTTCGACAGTCTAACCACTTTGTTCTTCAGAAGTCTGAAATTGTGCTGTGTTTTTAATTTGACCTGGATCGTTACCAACTAACTTTTGCTGTGTGTACCAACTGTGCTGTGATAAGGGGGAGGAAGATAGAGACACCATCTTAAAACTGAAAGAACTGGTCTTTCATTTGCTTTCTCATTGTGCAATACACTTGGATAATGATCAAGAATACATTTATATCTAGACACGGTGTAGTGCACTTTGGGTGGTTGCGTTGATCCTCTCAGACCTCTGTTGCAAACAAGGAAACACAAGTTTCATTCCACCTCAGAATTTCAATGAAATGCTACTTTGTCCAGCACTGTTTACACCTGTCTTTGCGCTCTTTCCTCAGAAAGCAGACGTGGCTGTGGCTCCGCTCACTATCACTCTGGTCCGTGAAGAGGTGATTGACTTCTCCAAGCCCTTCATGTCTCTGGGTATCTCTATAATGATCAAGAAACCAACCAAATCCAAGCCTGGCGTGTTTTCCTTCCTGGACCCGCTGGCTTACGAGATCTGGATGTGCATTGTGTTTGCCTACATTGGCGTCAGCGTCGTCCTCTTCCTGGTTAGTCGATTCAGCCCGTACGAGTGGCACGCCGAAGACTACGAGGAGGGAGCCGAGCCGCAGACTCCCACCCAAGCGGCGGCTTCCAACGGGGTGCAGCAGGGCCAGACGCCGACGCAGCAGAACACCACCCAGCAGAGTCCAGAGCAAACCAATGAATTTGGCATCTTCAATTCCCTTTGGTTTTCACTCGGCGCCTTCATGCAGCAGGGCTGCGATATTTCACCACGGTAAGAAGCTGAGGCCACAAATTTTGAAGCTTTATAGTCCTCTGAGTCTCTGCTTTTATTTGTTGGTACACAAAGAGACATTCAGTACCACCTACGTGTAGTACATATCTATCTGCCACACCAACGCCTCAGCATGCTGACTTGCTTTCTTTTTCAGCTCACTTGAGTTTTGTTTATTGAGATTTTGTTGTGTTTTTCTTAGCCACTTGTCGTACAAAGAAGTGATAAAACTTTGATGAAGAGCAGAAGAGCCAGTTTATGATGTGGTCATGTTGCAGACTGTTGTGGTCTCATTCTGTCTCCAGATAATTCCCATAGTGCTAAAAACATGGCACAAATCTAGGACAGTAAAAACTGGTAGCCAGTGGAAAGCTTTAGTATTTTATAAAATTAAAAATTCAAATCCAACTGTCAGTCTGCCGGCCTGCCATTCTGCATCTTACAAGTGATTAGCCAGTCGGTTGTGCGAATATCAGAGCCTTAAGAAGCTGCTATGAAGTATCCTGGTGTGAGTATTGAGTGGTATATGTTGGCTTCCCTCAAGTGCTCTCATGAGCTGTGGTATGAAACCGTTCTCAAAAGGTCACCAATTAAAAATCTCATTAAGTGTCTGAAATTAGAGACACTGAGGTCGACTTTCTGAGCTCTCCAGAGGCACTAACAGGAGGAGATGAGAAGATAATGTCAGTGTTATCACTGTAAGCGCTGAACTAGCAGAGACAGGTTAGGTCACTCGTAGACAGAGCTTCGTGTCTCTTTAAACATTAAGCTGCATATACATTATGTAGCAGCTACCGTGAAGTTGAAGATTCCGGCGCTCTGTCTTGAAAGGGTAATCGTAAGCATCGCTGAGTTCCATCTCGACTTCCTTCTTGTGGCAAATTAAAGGGTGTATTTTCACTTTGGCCTCACCCTGCACAAATAACAGAAGGGAAAAAAACAAAACAACTTTGCAACCCACGGGCCTGCATGCGGCACATAGGTGCTCAGCAGTACATAATGTAGGTAGTGAATTCCTCCTCCCACAGGCCTTCATCTGACATTTACTGTTTTCTGCCTGCAGACTGTGCTGTGCTTCATGCGAGATGAAGCCTATTGTTCAAATGCTCTTCTCTTACAGGCAGAAAATGCATTTGGAATAACTATTGATTTTCTTGTATGCCACACAAAGAGAGAGGGCCAGGGAATGTCACGGTGCTTCCTTAAAATTGTCCCTTCCTTCTGTACGCACAGCCATCTTTGCGCTGTGTGTGTGGAATGGTGTGTACTTTGCAATTTAAAAAAACAAAATTAAGAGTATTTGCATTTCTTTTGCTCGAGGAGCGAGGGGGACGATCTCTGCCGATGCAAGACCTTTCATTGACTTCGGCTAAAAGGACAAAACAGGCCATTCCTCTCTACTTTCTTATGTTCTCTGTAAAATAGGTTTGAGGTGGAACCGAATTTCATTAGTGTCATTAGTGAGGTTGGGCTTTAAGGGCGCTTGTCCTCTAAGGACTTCAGTCAAATACCTCTCTTTGTCTTGGAGTGTCCTTTCAAGGTGAGTCTGAGTGTTCATTTTTGGTTCTTGGTAAAAGATTTTTTTGGTGGGGGGGCGTCAGGGGAATTCACAGACGTTTTTTTTTCTAAAAAGAAAAAACTGCACATGTAACAGCGTGTGCAGCAGGACATGCTGTAGCGAACAGCACGGCCTGCTTGGTGTCTTGAAAAACCAACACAGTGAATGTTTCACCCCGCTGAATACTGGCCTGAAGGAAACAACTTCCCCTTGAAAATTTGGGTGACCTAGTTGCTCTAGTTAGCACAGCGCATATTCACACACAATGGTGCATGCTGATGTGTCTCCTAAAGCATTATGAGTTCCTCTGCTAGAGTTAAAGGACATACTGTTGCAGCTACGGTTTGTCAGATGAAAGCAACAGTGCTTGTAACATCACAAATTCACAAGAACACAGTGTTACACAGCGTACGCAGTTTTACTTTTATCAAAAAAATTCTTTCTTGAGAAGATTTTGTTCTTGTATGTAAGGTAGTGTTTGACCATCTTCTTTAATTTTTTTCTTTTCTTGCCTGGCTGCAGCCTGTCTTTCTTTTTCCACTTTATTCATAGACTGAATATGTCCTGTCGGTGTGAAAAGGGAAGCTAGTGCGGCTGTACCTTAAACCTCCATACTTCTCTCTCCGGATTGCAAAAAGAAGGCGTATTACAGGGACGTCCTCAGTAAAAACTCTCTTAACAGTTTATATTCTCAGGCACTACCTTCAGGTCTTTTTCAATACGGCGTTATGTTCATTTTGCATGTTATGGTCCCATTTAGAGTGAAAGAGACAATAAAATAGAGTGTGCTTTAGAACGAGGATACCTTGTCAGGCACAAGTCACTTTTTTAACATTTTGTACATTCAAAACTTCGCTAAAGTACAAAATAACACTTCTCACTCACAATTGTGTACTGTATTTTTTTGGAGCAATGTTATTGATGTCTTAGCAAATACCGCTTATGAAATCCTGCATAGTCACTTGTTGGTTATTATGTAAACACATGAGCTATCCTTGCTGATTGGCTGATCTTAGCTTGTTTTTTTAAAGCATCAACTAATATTGATTCGTCTGATGTTGTAGCTCTAACTAGTTAATTAAGAACTTGTTAATTTGGTAGCAGCTGACATACAAAGTGACTACATGGATATTTATGACTATGTGAAATAATATGTGACATAAAGCAGATTAGGGTCCGTATTGACATATTACATCACAGAGTTGCTGCAGCTGTGTTGGTTGTACATCCATGATATAAGTGTGCTGTTTAACCACGTTCCAAAGGTGATCTGTTGAACGGATATGATTTGTATGACTATGGAGGCCATGTGAGCACAAGGAACACATTGTAATGTCAGTTATGATTTGAGCTTTTCCACACGGTGCGTTATCCTGCTGCAAGCAGCCATCAGAAGATGTGGTCATAAAGGGATGGGCATCGTCACCAACAATACTCAGTTTGGCTGTAGCCTCAGTTTCCTGTTCATAGCTGACAGGAGGGGTACCTAGATCCTCTCCTGCATGGCTTGGTTGTAACAAGTTTAATAACAGAGTTGCTGTTCCCGTTCTATCAGCTCAAAGCAGTCTGGATATTCTCTTCTAACCTCTGACATCAACAAGGTATTTTCACCCAGAGAACTGCCGCTCACTGGATATTTTCTCTTTTTTTAGACCATGCTCTGTAAACCCTAGATGTGGTTATGAGAAAATTACAGTAGCTTCTGAAATACTCAGACGAGCCCGTCGTCTTGACCACTTCTACATGTCTAAATGTAGGGTTGAAGATAGATAGATAGATAGATAGATAGATAGATAGATAGATAGATAGATAGATAGATAGATAGATAGATAGATAGATAGATAGATAGATAGATAGATAGATAGATAGATGGTTAATTAATACATTTCAGAATAAAACTATATAAAAGACATTGCGTTT
>VUQP01045139.1:0-13631 GCA_015108555.1 Coptodon rendalli
ATTAGTTACTATATACAATAATGGATTTCTATACATTTAATCAGATGACCACTTTTGTTGTAAGATTCAGATCATTATGTTTTCAAAGTTTTTAAATGACATAACAAAGAAAAATATTTCTTTGTGCCTCCCTTTCCCTGTTAATGCCCTACCTGGCCCCCGATAAAACTTTGCTCTGATGATTTAGTAAGGACATCTCCTGGTTTCATCTTCATGTTTCCCTCTCACATATCCAAATGGATATTATGACCAGCAGCTTTTACAGCCGGGGCTCCAGCAAACCTCAGCTGATACTAGAAAGTAACATTAAATAAATTCTAACAACAGCTTATCACGCTTAAAAGTGCTGCTGTTGTTTATCCGCTGGTCTCCTCTTTCTAGCACAAAGTGGGCGATAAACAAACAAGAAAGACGGGACCTACGGCAGAAAAGCCGATCAGCTGATCATTTCATGTTTGAAGTAATAACAGGAGAGGAAGGGGGAGTGAATGAGAGAAGTAGATGCAACTGCGCAGCAAAGACAGAATAACTCTAGCTTTGTGTCTCTTTTTTCATTCTAGCTGAAGTACGGGACAAATCGCTTCCTTTTCACCTCAATATGGAACTCCGATGGCCAGTCCAGCTATGGCTCAATATATCAGTTGTTAAGCTCAACGTGGAAATACTATGCAAACATTCAGGGATGAACTTACACACTTGCTTTACTTCTCTGGGATAGTTTTCGCCGAGATGAAATGCCGCGGTTAGGAAGCATGTAGTGAGGCTCCAAATGCTCTAACAGACTGCCGGTCTTGCAGACAACAGCCGCTCTATCACGTGACGCATACTGCTCCGATGCGCCGAGCTGGGTTACGCCAATTAGCGCGTTTTGTGAGGTGATTTTGTGATACTTCGGATCGGATTACATTTTTTTTCTCTCCGATATCCGATCTAGTAATTTAGGTCAGTATCAGACCGATACTGATACGTAATATCGGATCGGTCCATCTCTCATTACAGCTATTTTTATACACAGTATAATAATATTTAAATGTGTAGTCTGTTCTGCTACTTTGGCTCCTATGATAAGCTCATCTTGGAGCTCTTTGGCAGTAAAGAAGTTTTTTCTTCTTTGTCATCACATATATGAGCTTATATGACTTAAGAACACAAACCATCCAAACCACAAAACCTTCCTTTTCCAGTTCTCCCTGTGACACACATTGCTATGTTGTCCTGCTCATTGTACTGATTTTATCTCAGTGTCAGATTGGTTAGATAAAACTTTCAGTGTTGTTCTATCAAACAAAAAGAAATGTCTTTTAGACTTACACGGACTGAAGCTTTCATTGATGCTCCTGCAGCTGAATCTTTCAGGGTTTATGAGTTGAGCGGCAGAAGTGAGAAGCAAAGGGTGCAGAAGTGCTATTACCAAATCAGGAAATGTACACATACACATTTCCTCTTCCTGCAGCCAATGAGCATGAAATATGGTCATACCTCTGCTGCTCGGCTGATTTTTACAAACAAACTTGCATGTCCCGTTACTACTACCACTACTGCAACAAACAGAAGTCACAAACCTCAAAGAGAACCCGCGAACACAAAGACAGGAAAGGGAGAAAACTGGGTGAACTGAAATTATATACAAGAACTGAGCACAGAAATCTCACATGAACAAAAATGAGCACATCAGCCTTTGTTTTCTCCTCAGTTTTGTGACATTCAGATCATCTATTTGCAACTCTTTCAACATTCATGAAATGTTGATTTGATGATTGGTTGTCCTGCTCTTCAGCTTCAACATTCAAGATTCAAGATGTTTATTTTCATATACACCGCAAAACACAAGTGGTTACACAGAGCAATGAAACTCTTACTTTGACGGTTCCTGTCACACAACTAAATAAAAACTAACTAAAATAAAGAATAGACTTCACTCTGAGATAGAAAATAGTAAAGTAAAACAAGTGCTTATGTAGCTTATGAGTGGGTGTAGTCAGAATGTAAAGTGCAAGTAGTTACAGCACTGTCACAGTGGTAATATATACAGAGTACGCAATATTAAAATGTTTATATTTATAAAGTTGTGTTATGTTATATGTAAATGTATAAAACACTGATGACTAAAAACACTAGTAGCTCAGTGTTCCAACATTCATAAGAAGGAACAGCTATCGCAGCTAGAGATCGACGAGGTAATACAACAGAAATGCTACGACAGCCGGGATGACAGATGAGCCGAGACTGGGTTAAATCCTCAAGAATGACAGAAGATGGAACGTTGACTGTGAGAGCAGTTGACCTGAAAGATTTTTACCTTTACTGTTTCACAAAGGTTTAAAAAGGGAATGTCCACGACTGCAGGATATTTTATTAAAACAATTTAGAGCAAACAAAGAGAAAGCAGAATCAAACAATCACATAAAAATCCAAATGACTTGAATTATACTTATCTAATTAATGTACTCGGAGATAATGATGATTTCGTTCTAAACTTTGGGAGGAGAGAGACTGGGGAAGATAACACAGCCGGATCCACAGATACACTTATATCTGTGTTCTGTCCTGAGTGGAAATTCAAATCCTCTATAATCAAACAACAAAAATGACGAAATACAGAATCAGTTTGCAGGTTTACAGTTTGGTCACTCTGACGTCTCTGCTGTAACCTTTTAAATCTAATCTTCTGAACTGAACATTTCACAGAGGATAAAGGGAAGAACCTCGTATCCCATTCCTGCATTATCTCCTTTTAATCCAGTTACGTACGAATACTTTCTTTGCTTTGTCTTAGAAACTCTGGTTGTTTATCATTTGTTGTCTTTAAAATAATTTCATAGATTATATTTTTTATTTATTACACTGGTTAACCTTATACCCCATTATATTCTGATCAGCATCACACAATCACATATAATTAACTATCAGCAAAATCATACATGAATTATGGTTCTGTGTTCAACAATTACAACACTTAATACCACTTCTCTCATTCAAAATCATCTCTAATGATGACTCGGTGATGCGTTTCTTATCGTCCACATTTCTGCAGACACACACAGAAACTAAACTCTTCTAAAATCAAAGCACTTTAAAGACTCCCAGGTATTTAAACCCTAGTGGGGGTTGTTCCTTTAGAGCATAGTTAAAATACTGGATCATGTCTATGCACACATATTAGAATAATTTTCATCACTCAGCTTACTTCTCATTTAACATATTAATCAGACTTGTACTTTGATGGATATCTTTGGTTAAGAATAACGATGATATGCTATTAGTAAAAACACAGAGTGCTATAGTGTTTATTTTATTTTGAAATCCTGTCCTGGCTCGCTGCTTTTGCAATCAGAATTATTATCTGAATATTTTTGAGAATCCATAAATCTTCCATAGACTCCTCTTGTTCATGTGAATCTTTTATCTTTTTATTTATTGATTTCTATTTGTGTCATTTCAGTTACTATATCATATGCGGTGTAGTATGACCATAAGGCAGGACAGGCAGGAGGGAAAATAATGGGAGTATACAGATCCAGGGTCATCTGTAGTACCAAGGGCACCGAAGACCTGAGGCAGACATCTCTGCAACATCTGTGCACTCATCCCAGCAGGAGAAGGAGGGAGGCCCCAGCTGAAGGGTGGGAGCCCCAGAGGACTATGGGCAGTTGACCCCACTAGAGGTCACTGCAGACACGTTTCTCTAAAGTATGATATACCTGCTGTCGTTGTAAATGTGTCTGATGGACAGCAGATTTGAAAGTTTGATGATTTGAACAGTTTTTCCTCACATGTTTGTCATGATGATCCATCTGTGAGAGGGTGAGGAGCTCCATGAATCACCAGTGGGAACATCAAAGAGTAAAACAGGAGTAAAAGGTAAAATACAGCAAATGTTTGTGATGTTTTTTGATAAAACAGATCAGGCAGTCTTATTGACAGGACAGATGATCAGAGGTGCAGAGTTTTTACCACCGTCAGTATTACTGGGACTGAAGAATGGGTGGAGTTTCTCTGTGAAGGAGCAGCCAGTGAATGAGTAGATCAGAGCTGCAGCATCTACGTCATAGAAGGAGACCAGACCCTCCTCATAGTCCACAAACACCCCCACCTTCTCAGGACCAGACCGGAGAGAGAGACGGACTGGAGGGGCATCAAGAGCTTCATACTCATTTCCGTTACTCAGCCACACAGTCCAGAGACCGTCCCCAGGGATCAGTCTGATTTCTCCCTTCCTGCTGATCGACTCTGTGGCCACTCCTAAAATCCACTCAGTCTTTCCTTTAACCTGAACCTCAAAGTAAAATCTGCTTGAAGAGAAACTCTGCTCTCCTAAAACCATAAGATAATATGTAAATCTCTCTGGGTTGTCTGGGAGTTTCTTCCAAACATGACTATCACGTACCTGTTTTCTATCATCAGACAGGATGAGATAAGGATTTGCTGTATCAGGATCCAGAGTCACATCCACTGCATACTGCTGGACTCTCTTCAGCATTGCAGCATCAATCAGCTTCTGCCTGTCTTTCCAGACTGTCTTCTCCAGCTGAGCCACAGCTTTCACCACAGTCCCCTCATATGATGGTGGACGGACTCTGACCTCTGTCCAGTCCTTGGTGCATAGAGCAGCTTTCAGGGAGGAGAAGCTTTGGAGGAGGTGGAGGTGGTCTTCAGAGTGTGAGAGCTGCTCCACCTCAGAGCTTCTCTCCATCAGCTCAGAGATTTCCTGTTCCAGATCTTTGATGAGTCCTTCAGCCTGTTTCTCTGTAGATTTTTGTTCATCTTTAATGTCCTTTATGAGCTCCTTCAGGCCTCTCTCAACAGACTCCATCAGAGCAGTGAAGACCTGAACACCTCTTTCTACCTCACTGTCTGCAGCCTCTTTACTCATCTTCACCGACTCTTTGATCTCCTGAATCTTCAGTCGTCTCTTCTGGATCATCTGCTGAGTTTCAGCCTCTGTCTTCTCCAGCTCTGCCTTCTTTCCTTCATATTCTTCTCTCAGAGGAACAAACTCATGATTTTTATGATCTGATTCAGAGCAGAGCGCACAGATAAATGTCTGGTCGGTCTTACAGAACAGCTCCAGAGGTTTATCGTGCTTCCTACACATCCTGTTTTCCAGGTTCTCCACAGGCTCAGGCAGCAGATGTCTTAATAGGCCTGATATTGTGACATGGGGCTCCAGGTGAGTCTGACAGTAGAAACACAGGCAAAGCAGACAAACCAGACACGACATTAGGGCCATCAGTTTGGTTCCAGTGCCAACCTTGATGGTCCATAATAAGCATTTCAGTAAGAGAGCCTTCCAGGATTTCCACTGAGGTTCATGCCTGAACTGAGCAACCATGTCAGAGATGACAGTGTTGACTTTCAGTTGAGGTCTTTTCCTGAATCCCGTTTTACACATGGGACAGAAATATTTCACATTAACATCCCAATATTTAGTGATGCAGTTTTTGCAGAAGTTGTGTCCACATGATGTGGTGACCGGATCAGTGAACACATCCAGACAGATGGAGCACAGAAACTGATCTTCAGACTGCAGGTTTCTGGCAGCAGACATGTCTGAGAACAAAAGTAAAAATGTCAGAAACTGTCGGTTCTGCATGCTCGTCTGTGAACAGGCTGTCATACTAAACTACTTTCAGAACAATTCCTGCATAAAAATCTTGTGAGGCTGATTCTCGACTTTTTAACTAACAGGACTCTACTTGGACAAATGGGATCCTGTTTGATCAGACCGCTCCTGGACTGATAGCAGAGCTGTACGTTTGAGCTGTTTCAGAAATCTCTCAGTCAGAACATGCTATATCATGCTTAGGTGGAAGCTAGCGAGCTAACTTCCTGCTAACTTCTAACTCTGTTAAAAGTAATACTATCTGTTTTCATGGATGCCTTGATGTTAAACTTAATTGTTACACCTGATAAAGCAGCAACGCAGATCATTTTATTAAAGATGAAAGAATTTAGACAGTTTTTAACTCTCAGTGATGCCGCAGTGTTCGTTTAACTTTGGGACCTGCAGAGGCTAATGACATCAGACTTAAAGACCAGATACAGATACAGAGAGACAAATGTGCAGGGGACCGCTGCTGATTTTCACCCCCGAGCTAATTGTGAGTCAGAAGAAGGGTAGCTGCTGAGCTAGCATTGAAGCGATTAAGTTATCAAGAAGTTAATGGAGGATTTAATGGCTCTGTCCCAGTGTTGTAGATCTGCATGGGTGCGGGTGAAGCCGACTACATGCTGTCTGAGAGTTGGACATTAGAAGCGTGCTGGTGAGTTAAACTGGGACTGGGCAAATCAGGGTCATTTATAAGCTGTGGAATGAAGTAAAAGAAATGACAATGCTAATGATAATTATTCATTTTAAATTGAATAAAGTTATTCTGTTGATTTCATGCTGTATTAATTGTGTTTCAGACTGCTTTTGTTTCAGGCCTGCTTGTGTGTAGTCAAAAAATGTGAGCAGCTTGCATGGAAAGGGGAGTAGACCAAGGTCAGCGAGATGGGAGACAGTGGTGTTACCATAGAGATGGAGAGAGAGAAAAGTACTAGTTGTGTCACAGAAGGCAGCTCCCACGACCCTTTGTTTAGCCAGGCCCCGCCCATAGAGGGCACTTAGCTGCTTGGTCTCCAGATATCTGTTCACTGAATACTTGGAAAATAAAGAGTGTGAAATGAAGTTCTTGTCTCCGCTTGATCTCTACCATCAAAAGAACCTGTGAAGTTGGAGTACTTCAACAAAGCTAACTAGGCTAAATGCTGATACACAGCTGGAGCTGACCACGTTTTCACTGTGAGAGAACAGACAGGGTTTCCCACGGAGCTAATTACTCATATGTGCTGATGTTACTTTAGTATTACTGGTTGAATATTAAATCTACCAAGAGAAAATAACAGGTTGAAGTTAATTTTGATATTAAAGGTGATAAATCTATTTTATTTTCCTGTTGCATTTGATACTTACCACTGTATAGAAATGATTGATGTCTCTGCATGTTCTTATTGTGCCCATACATTAACATACACTGTAAAACTACCACCTGTGGGCTTTAGTATATTTTTTGGTATTTTTGCAAAGACCTGTTTTGATAAAACAATTATATTGCATTGGGAAAATGATACTGTGAGAGTATGCAGTCTTGCAAAGATTCATTTGGTTGAAATAAGTGTGTTATGCTACGATAAGGCAAATTTATATGTGAGAAATGCACTGATTTTGGTAGTTTTATTTTGGACATTTGAATTTAATTAACATATTGCTTCATTGCTGTGCAGTGCAAAACAAGGGTCCTATAATTCAGTTATAAGGTTTAGTACTGTAAATATAAGATCTACCATAGTTTATGGTTTATTCATGATTTCTGATAGAAATGTGAACGCTTGATGAACAAATAAGCTGATCCTGATTTAAAGATTACATTCCATGATTACGATGCACTGTAAAGAATATTATTAGAAATTAGAATTAATGCGTGGTGCTTGTTTTGCTTGCATTATTTACATAAGACCATATACACGACTATCGAATGTAAACTGAATTAGTAATAGCCCTGTTGTTTACAGACTAGGTTTTATCATGAGAGCTGGATTCTTCCTGATGAGGAAGATGGCGAGCCTTTCCCTTCCGAGTTGGCCCAGAATGGCAGGTTGCTCTTTCCCCACCAACAATTGCAACAGTGCAGCAGGACGAAATCACACCAGTAACAGACTTTTCAGTATAGTATAAAATGAAAGACAAAGATTTGAGTTAATTCTGCTTATTAAACACAATAAATCAATCAGCTGTACTCACCAGTGTCTGAGTCACTGTGTGACTGGCATCACGCCCACTAGCTTGTAGTTTAGTTTCAACAAAGCTCTTATGTTGAATCTCGTCTTTCCAGTCTTGCTCCGCCTCTGCCTTTAGCTGTTTGTCAGGGTTTATTTCCTCCATCAGGTCTGACTGTAGTGTTTTTGGTGTGCCACCGCAATATATTTAGTGGTTACACTTCCAGCTGTTTGTTTTGATTTCACACATGAAACGGACCCACAGCTCATAATAAATGTAAGCTCGACCTGATGTCTTCAGCAACTAAAGGCCATTTCCAAGTTTGCGTTCCAATTTTAGAAAAGGTTTTTCCAGGTCTCCTCGCATCCAAATATTTTTTACATATTAAACAAATTTCACCCAGAAACCTGTGAAATTATGATTTACAGTGAAACCAATTAATATCTGAGTGTCTGGCTAATTAAAATGTCGGGTTCATACAACTCATTTTCACATATCTTCCAGTGATTAAACAATTTAAAGAGAACATCATTATTTGTTCTTGTTTGTTGCTACATAAACAAAATCAAAGACAATTGTAGTGAATGAATCTGTTTCCAGCTTACCTTCCAGATGTGTGACCTGAAAGGAAAGTGGAGGAGTCGTTTGTGAATGAAACAGACCTGCACCGCGTTCTGGTGACTGGTTAGTAACACTTTTATTCAGTTTGCACACAGCGCTGAATAAAAGTGGTGCGTGACGCGGCACACAGTCTGAGTTTGGTCAGCCTTTCATTGGACCTCACGTTCCACTCCTTCTGTCTCCGGTCCCCGACATCACTGGAGAAAGGAAGAGACCTCATTAGGCAAATTACCTCCACCTGCCCCATCAGCTTCCCTGGCAACACCCCTCCCCTGCAGAGGCACCAAAGACCAAACCCCTGAGAAGTCATTTTAAAGGGGTTCTCGTTCCCAGAGCTCTCTGTCAGCTCCCACAGAAGTTCAACTTAAACAGTCAGTTCATTATAATAAAACTGATGTATGCACTGGAGAGTTATTAGTCAGTCAACTCTAAAATCTTCTTACATAAGATCAACTTTGATCTTGAGCACTAACAATGAAGGTGAAGCGCAAATGTTCAGCAAGCCTAGGTAAGCATCACCCTCAAGACCTGCGATTTATTTTTTGTCCAGTTTGAAGATGATCCACACAAAAAAAATGTGGGTAATATAAAGTTTTTACCGTTTTTCACATTTGACCTCGACCTCAGCTTGATTTTCAGATCAATTAAATATGTTTGAGGTGTTATTGGTATCTACCATCACACAAAATCTGAACACGATATCCTGAAACCTCTGGACCCCTGACTGCCAACAGACAATGACGCACGCTTTGGGGGTGAACAAATCATCTGCAGGCCCATGAAAAGACCGATTGGATGCTAAACTTTATATAAAAATCAATATTTATGATACAATTTAAACAATACTTCACATTTTAATGAGGTTCATGCTGTGTTGATGATTAATTCACAGGATACTTATTGACTCCGCTGTGAGCCGTGCAGTCGCGCCTGAACGACGGTGCCAGTAAAACTCTGTTGTAAATAAAAAGCCGTAGCATGCACGCCGACTAGTCTGAGTCACAGTGGTGCCAAAACCCAGCTCAGCATGTCAGACCAACAACACGTGCAGATGTTGGCAGGAAGCAGTGGTGCAGAGGAACCAGACGTAATGCCAGACACAGGTGCTGGGAGGCTGGTCAGGATCACCGTGCTGCTGCCCCCCTCCGCCACTGGCGTGACAATGCACCGTATGGGGGAGGGCGAGGACCCACAGGTTTTCCTGGAGCACTGACGGTCACTTGGTGCGGCCTGAAGCAGCATGGACCTACCTGCGTTTTGCATTCATTAACAGGCTTTATTGAATGAGTCGTCACACAGATGAGCTGCAGTTTCCTCCCGGGCACTGCCCCTCGAGCCTGCTGCACCAGTCAAATATTCATGTGTAATATTGGTTTAAGACATTTGTTATGGAATAAAAGGTTAAAATCATCATGAAGCATAGCAGTGATGTTTTCTAGAACTGTGTATAGAATTTGGCTGCAATGCAGGGAAAGACCATCTTTGAATCAAGGAGGGGGGCCTAAGGAGACATGTTACAATGCTGTGATTGTAGCCACTCCAACTCTCTGAATGGTTATTGATCAATGGTCGTTACAGTTTACATATTGATGAACATGAAACTGACCTCAGTCCATTGTTCCTTCAGTGGGCCGTTTCAGTCATTGTGCAAATGTACCGTTTATCAGGTTGGGGAAACCTTAAACTGTGACCTGCTGCAAACATACAAATGACTTCAGTTTGTGACCTTTCACACTCTGAGTTGAGCTAAGCTCAGCCACCAGAATCATTACATCGGTTACAGCTTCGATTCTGCTTATATGCTGCTTTACTTCATTATTTCTCATTAACACAGTCTGCACTTGTTTCTGATCTTCTGCAGAGCTCCTGTCCGTCGTGTTGTTGCTCTCCTGGTACAGTGATGCTGCCCTCTGCTGGACACAGCGGAACCACATCAAGCTTGAAGACTGAAATTCTAACCAGTTCCTGGTGTTCACAGGAAACTTCATTACAAAGCTTAAAGTATCAAATATTCACAGTGAGAAGGTGAAACAATTCATGTGGTGCTGAGAGTCCAAGTGTCTCCATTCACAAGCGGAAATCATGAACCATCAGCACTCATTAACATCAAAATATTTATTGGATGAACACGATTAAAATCCATCTCGTCCAATCAGCATGTAGAACAGAAATTACAATATATACACTCTTTTGTATTTACAGCAGCTGGAGGCGCGCAGCCTGTAACGGGAATAAAACCTGAAGCAGGACGAGCTTCATCGTCCAAACATCTCCTGCGAGGCGTAGGTCATGTAGAGGAAGCCGTCCTCATCCTGGTGCTGTTTGTACACCTGAGCCATGGTGAGCGACATGCTGGCCAGCCCGCTGTTGTTGATGAGCAGGTAGAAGGCCTGGCTGGGCAGCAGCGCCATGCGGTTCCTGAGGGGAGGGAGCCAGAAGGAGCCACCATTAATGAGAGTCAGCCTGCAGGCTGTTAGCTGCATCAGCACAACAGTGAAGCCAGCACAGCTGTTCAGTGAGGCGAGCACGCGTCAGCCATGTGCAGATTCCATTTATGATTCGAGCAGGGGGGGGGGCGCAACCAACCAAGCACATGGAAACTCAGCGAGGGCCGAGTTTAAAGTGAAGCTTGAACGCTGTACAGGTACTCATCTGTCAGAGCCAAGATTATACAAAAGCTGCATGTGTATGATGAGCAACTGCAGCTGGAAGCACCAGCTTCAGTAAAGATACAATCTTGTGCCACAAAACATGAAATGATCCAAAACATTTGCACCTAAAGCCCCCACTTTGACCCGCTAATCAGACTCGAAGTAGAGCCCAAAACTGTCATTCACTCACAACAAGCTGATGCATGCTGATATCCAGGCCTCATTTCTGACAATCAGGACAAGTCACTAAAGCCAAATCAGCCCATCAGTGAACCTGATCATGTGGAGCTGGTGTGCAGCTTTCTCAGGAAACTTCCAGAAATTTATTGACACCCAGACAAGCAGACGTTACAGTCAGTGGGGACGGTTGTTTGTGGGGCAGCGAGGCTGAGACACCAAACCTTTGTGTTCTTAAAATAAAACTACAATACGTGTCTTTATGTTCACATGATTACAACTACTGAAAACTCAATGTTCCAAATGACAAACCGTTACTGGACGCAACTCTGGTTCTGTGAGTACACAGAGCTCCTTGATTGGCTTAAGCAGCCAGCCTGTGTGCTCTGCTCGAGTCAAATCACTGACTGATAAAGGCCGACTCTCGCAGACTTTACAGAGGTTTAAGGTTTGACAGACATGGATTAACTGTTAAGACACATCCTGTCACTTCATGTTTACACAGCAGCTTCCTCGGGCCATCGTGACCGTCACAGATCCTGCTGTGTAAGCATGAACAACAACAAAGGGGTCAATAAAAGTGAAACAGCAAAAGACTCCAAGTCAGGGGTGTCCAACTCCAGGCCTCGAGGGCCGGTGTCCTGCAGGGTTTAGATCTCACCCTGGGTCAACACACCTGAATCAAATGATTGGTTCATTACCAGGCCTCTGGAGAACTTCTAGACATGTCGAGCAGGTCATTTAGCCATTAAATCAGCTGTGATGGATGTAGGACACATCTAAAACCTGCAGGACACCGACCCTCGAGGCCTGGAGTTTAACACCTGTGCTCTAAGTGAAACACGTCTGCTGTTCAGACAACACTGGGGAAACAAGACTCTCGAATAAAAGCTTCTCATTTTTAAAATTCAAACATTAACTGATAAATTCAGCAGAAAAAGAACATTTCTCCTCAGTGTAGAACTGAGGCGTGAGTATTGTTGAGCTCGGACTGAGTTCGTGTTAAAGGACTCCTGCATGTGTTCAGTGAAGCTTGGAGGTACCGATACCTGATGATGGTGACGAACTGCGTCATGGTGAGCTCGTGCGGAACCAGGAACTTGGTTTTGTCCAGCGGAGGCAGATACTTTTCCTTGTCGTACCTCTCGATGATGACCTGCAAGGCGCAGTGAGTGGGTGAGAACATAAAACACACCTTCTCGGACTCAGCGTGAGCCCCACCGCGCGCTTACCGGGACCTTGTTGGGGAACTTGGCCCTGATGCCCGCCACTTCCTGTTTCCTCGTTGCTGTGGACAGAAGAGAGACAGTGAGTTTGCTGGACATCAGTGCTCCTGCTGCTGCTCGCGGCGGTGTCGGTTACCTAAACTCTTCCTCAGCTTGAACGGTTTGCTGTGCGGCTGACTTTTCTCGCGTGGAGCCATGGTACGTGATGTAGAGCCGGGTCCACGTGCGCGAAGCAGCGAGTTAAATAGAGGCTGCAGCGCATCAGCTGATTAGCACATGGCCGCATGAGCGCGTGAATGTGCGGATTTAATCAGGTTAGAGTGCGGAGCAGGGCCGGCCCCAGCAGCTTTTAGGCCCAAGGGCGGCAGACAGCCTCCTCCACCCCTGATCCTGGTTATTAAACAGGATTATTGATAATGTGCCTTTGAGAGAATTTAGAAAATGTTTAATGTTTTTCTTTAAGGACTGAATTTGTTCAACACAGTTACCACATGTTTTTGTCTTTTTTTAAAGGAGGGGCGCTTTGCATTGAAACAGTCAGAAAAGTTGTTCACAACCAGAAACAGAACCATCTTTTCTTTATTTCCAACAGAAATAATAAATAACTGGTTCTGATCTATATCTCTGCCCAGTCAAAAGCCTCTGGTCCCTTTGTAACTTGTTAAGGGACATTTTCCCAAATATTAATGAGCATGTGTGACACTGGGGATTAAAGAAAATCCAAACTAATTTCAAACCTGTGCACACAAATCTTATTGAATTAAAGTCATTACAGACGATAAAGACTACACAAGCTTTCCACCCTGGAAAAAGATCAAATAAAATGAAACCATTAAAAGCCCATGTTGCAGAAACTGGCTTCCTCTGAAGGGTGTCTGGGCTCTCACTTGTGGAACTGAGGTTGAGGAACACAGGATTTGGGAGGGGCTCATGGTAGAGTTGTTACTCCTCCACATTGAAAGGTGCTGGCTGAGGTGCCTAGGTGGTTCAGCATCTGCCTCAGATGCCTCTTGGGTTAGATATTTAAACTGCCATCGCAGAGAGCCACAGCCGGAGAAGCAGATGGATGGATGGATAATTTAAAAACTTGATATTTAATTACATCAGATATTTAGAAGACAGAGTTCTTCACAACTCATGACCTCTGCAATGTAACCTTGACAACAGAGTTTGGGGGGGGGGGGGGGGAACCCCACA
>VUQP01045147.1:0-51456 GCA_015108555.1 Coptodon rendalli
GTGAAGCATGGAGGAGGAGGTGTGATGGTGTGGGGGGGCTTTGCTGGTGACACTGTTGGGGATTTATTCCAAACTAAAGGCAGACTGACCCAGCATGGTTACCACAGCATCCTGCAGCGACATGCCAGGACAGGACACTGACCCCAAACACACCTCCAGGCTGTGTGAGGGCTGTTTGACCAAGAAGGAGAGTGATGGAGGCCTGGCCTCTACAGTCACCTGACCTAAACCCAGTGGAGATGGTTTGGGATGAGATGGAGCACAGAGTGACCAACAAGTGCTCAGCATCTCTGGGAACTCCTTCAAGACTGTTGGAAACCATTTCAGGAGACGACCTCATGAAGCTCATGGAGAGAACGCCAAGAGTGAGCAAAGCAGGAATCAAAGCAAAGGAGGATATTTGGAAGAATCTGAAATATGAAACATGTTTTGAGTTATTTCACACTTTTTGTTTACTGCATAATTCCACGTGTGTGTTCATTGCCTTCAATGAGAATCTACAATGTAAATAATCATGAAAATAAAGAAAAAACATGAAAGGAGAAGGTGTGTCCAAACTTTCGACTTTACTAGTCTTAAAGTTTTGGTTTGCATAAATTTTTTTGTAATTTTCCACTATTTCACACATGGGAATCTTACAGCAGAGCGGTGAGGGCAAAATGCATGTAAGTGGCCTTTATTGAGTTTTTCTCCAAATGTAGGGTCAGGGTTCAGAGTTAGTGCTGGGTCATCGACACCTCAGACCTCACAGGTTTTTGAGGGATGATTAAAATCAATCCTCAAAATGTAAAAAGTGCAAAGTCAGGAAAAAATATTCCAGAATCTGAAAATAGTGATTAATAGTAATATTAGAGGATGAGTAGACTGTTAACTGCTTCTAATAAGATTAAAAGAGAAGCCAAACACTCAGACTGAGCAGTATTTCCTGGCCAAACATGGGAAAATGTTACAGTTCAATTCAATTCAAAATGTATTTGTATAGCACATTTAAGAAGAACAGAGTCGACCAAAGTGCTTCACAATCAGTTAAAAACAAGAGAAAACAATAGAGGAACAAATTTAGATAAATAAGAAGACAGTGAATTAACAAGAAAAACATAAAACAGGCCTGATGGTACTCATACGGAACTCGAATTAAGTCAAAAAGTGAGTTTTAAGACGTGATTTAAAAGACTGAACCGACTCTGAAGTACCAATCTCCTCTGGCAGATTCTTCCAGAGTCTGGGTGCTGCTACTGCGAAGGCCCGATCTCCTCTGTGCTTCAGTCGAGACCTTGGTTGTGCTAAGAGCATCTGGAAGATCTCAGTGCTCTTTTGGGGTCACACATGTTGAGGAGTTCATTTAAATAACAGGGCGCCATATTATTTAAAACTTTAAAAGTAGGTAAAAGAATCTTAAGCTCAATCCGATATTTTACAGGGAGCCAGTGTAAATTTGCTAAAACTGGAGTTACTGATAAATGCAGATACTCAACAGAATGAAGTGAAGACCTGCAGTGAATCATCTCCAACGTGGCAGAAGAGAAGCAGCACCACATTATCTGGAGACGTGCTGCACCCACTGGTTTCATGTTTGTGCAGAAGGATGTATACTACAGTCATACACAGAGTTGGACACCTACCTGACAACCAATACGAGATATTCTGCAATTCAAAGATGTACTTACAAATGTCCCACATTTCCAGGGTATTAATGTGTTTCACAAAGGGCCATGTAGGGATGCTGAACATCAGCGACTCCTCAGCTTCTGTAATTTGTGTGTCTGACATCATCCTCCAGCAAACCAAGGAGAAGGTGAAGCTGCTGATCCAGCTGGCAGACAGTCTGGTGGAGAAGGGGCATGCCCACGTGCTGGAGCTGAAGCGCTGGGTGAGCACGGTGGACCGCAGGTACCGTGACTTCTCTGCACGGATGGGCAAATACCAGGAGAGCCTGGAGAGGAGCCTGGGAATGAGCTCTGAGGTGAAAACAGTAACACACACTTGTGTCAGTGCAGTCCCAGAAACATCTTCTGATTACTGGCAGAAATGATGTTCTCTGTGCAGGACAACAAAGACCTGGAACTGGACACCATCCCTGCCAGCCTGACAGATGACCCGGAGGTCAAACTGCGTGACCCCAACCATGAGGTCAACGAGGAGAAGAGGAAGTCTGCCAGGAAGAAAGAGTGAGTTTGGAAAGGAGGACAGAGTGAGAGAGAATACAAGTATCCTTAATGTCGTCATCATGTGTCACTACAATAGTTCACCTGGTTCGATCACAGTCACTCACGTCCACTCCACAGACCAGATCGCCTCTGCTCCTGTACAGGTCACGGGTGTGAAAACAATACAGTTCACACACAAAGTTATGATACATACACACTTTTTGAAGATTGTTTTCTTCAGATTTGGTGGTGGTATTACTGGGGACTGTGGTAAGTGCAGTGATTTCAGCTATCTTAGAGTGGCTGCTGTCTGTGGAACCGTCACAGCTAAACCAAAGTCTAAAAGTCTTAAACTCAAACAAGCGGGTGAAAAAATTCAGTGATGTGATCCTGCAGGTGGCTGCACACTGACGTCCACGTGGATGTATCCTTACAGCTGTGCTGCTTTCAAACAGTCGTTTTGCCGTTGTGTGTTTCTGAAGGTCAGTCTTTGGTTTGCGTTTCCATTTTAGTCTCAAGTCTTTTCCTATCTCAGGTTCATCATGGCAGAGCTCTTGCAGACAGAGAAGACCTACGTCAGAGACCTTCAGGAGTGTTTAGAGGTGAGAACAACGGGAGCAACTTTGTTTTTTGGACATTAGTATGTTTGTGCTGTCTGGCTGACTGCTCTGTGTGCCCGTCAGACGTACCTGTGGGAGATGACCAACGGTGTGGAGGAGATTCCACCTGGCATTGCTAACAAAGAGCACATCATATTTGGTAACATGCAGGAGATATATGACTTCCACAGCAAGTGAGTGACGTTTAGATTAGGTCTGCAGCTGACTGTGCTGTCTGTGTGAGCTCTGAAGCCTGTGTGTGTGTTTGGGGTTCATGCATGGGCCACACACTGCCCGACTGTCCACCACAAACTCATTTGTGTCTCAGCTCTTTGTGGTCCCTGCAGAAACCCACGTAATAGTTCATTAAGCAGCAACGCTTTAAACTCATTCACAGCATCTGCAGGTTTCACATATCACCATTCTAAACAATTTAATATCTGTATTACTTTAAAGTCTTGAGTAATTTACAGTAAAAATATACAGTCTGTTTGTTTGTGTCTTTGCAGTATTTTCCTAAAGGAGCTGGTAAACTATGAGCAGCTTCCAGAGGACGTGGGTCACTGCTTTGTCACCTGGGTGAGAGTCACAGTGGAAACACCGTTCAGAAAGCTTTCTAGTATCATAAGTTGCTCCTAGTGACGACATTGTAAGTGTTATTTTATGTTGGGACGAAATTCAAAGAGCAAGTTAGCCCTTAAACTTCCTCTTCTCTTAAATAAACCTCCTAAAGCTGTCAGCAGAATATGAAGAAAGGACAGCTGTGAACCTTTGTGATGAAAAGACATCAAAGTTGAAAGGAGCCTGTATTCTTGTGTAATACTGCAACAGAACACAAGATGGCGCCTTGATCAGCGAGTTAGCGTATCTGTTGTGACGAGCTCGTAGGACTGCTGCTTCTCAGTCCACAGTGAGGCTTCGGTCTGTTCACATGAAGCACTCCTAGGATTGATCACAGTGTGAGCGAATCTTCACCCAAACTGTGCTCGAGGTCATGTGGGTCAGTTACAGGCACCTCCATTTTCACAGGAGCAGCTGCTGTCCTCAGATTATAAACTGGCACACAATGAAGAAATGATGGAGCTGTGACTCTGCAGTTCACCAGGAACAGAACAAGCAAGAAAAAGATTTAAAATGCAACATCAAAAGCACAGAGTGGCTGCAGTGGAGAGGTTTTATGTTACAACTCTGAAGATCAGCAGAGCAGCGGGCCACAGAGCAACACAAAAGTATAAAACAGCCATTTAAGAAGTCATTAAAGCAGAGCAAAGACAAAGGAAAGGAGAACCTCAGTGAATGCATGAAACACTGTCCTGCAGTGATGATTCTTATCTGTTTAACCTTCAACAGCAAAGTGTGCACACACAGTATCAGCTGTTTTATTCTATTAAGGTTATTTTGGGGCATTTTTATGCCATTGTTGGATCTTTGAGCAGTGATGAAAGACAGGAAAGTGGGGAGAGAGGGGGAAAGACAAAGGACTGCAGGTGTGAGTCAAACCTGCACTGTGGCCACGTGGCACACGGTCGCCCACTGAGCTGAACTGGCGTCCCAGTAAGTGTAAGCAGGCTGGACGTGAATCAGGACGTAAAGCTGCCTCCTCTCCTTTTCCAGGCTGATAAGTTCCACATATATGTGGATTACTGCAAGAACAAACCAGACTCCAGCCAGCTGATCCTGGAGCACGCAGGCACCTTCTTTGATGTGAGTACAGTTGTGCACCACGTCGACGGTTATTGTCCCGACCAATCGTTTTCTTTTGATTGACATTTGATTGTTCTGGGTAAAAATATAAAATCATGTTACATCTGATGTGAAGAGCACATTAAGAAGAAGTTGGTAAAACATACCTGCTAGAAAAAATCCCACAACAGCTGACTTTTGATCATAAATGTGGACGTGTTTCCTGTGTCTGTGAGCAGTACAAAAGCCTGGATCCAACTCAGCATAGTGACATCCATCTAATGTTAACGCAGTGAAAAGCTTTAGTAGCCTTACTGGCAGCATTTCAGTCATTTGTAAAACAGTAGTGTCAGGGCTTCAGGCAGGGCTGTACTAAAAATGCAAACATAAAACAGAAATATCAGCAGCTTTTCTGCTCAGACGGACTGAATTGTTAAAAAATAATTAAAGTATGGATGTGTGTTAGTGTGCAAAGTGTGCGTTCCATGTTTGTGAAAGTAACATCTGTCTTATGTTTGATATATATTAAACTGGCTTGATGCAGGCCACTTGCTGAGTTAGTCCTTAGTTACTGAACAGCTGGTGAAAACATACAGCAGCTGACTGCAGCTCCCACACACTCGAGCTGATGAAGAGGAGGAAGCTTCACTTTATAAATGAGGATGTACTTTTCTAAGAACGAGTCAAATTTCTCAGTTTTATTTGCAAATGCTTGTTTAGCATTTTCACAGCATTAGCTGGCAGGTTCTGGGCTCCTTTAAACTCGGGCGACCAATCGTCCTCTTTTCTTGCACTTGTTGGAAAAGCCTGTGTGACATTTTTTATTTCAATAACCGCACCGAGAAGGCATCGTTTGAATATGTTATGGTAAATGGTTCTTATGTCGCGCTTTTTTACTCTTCTGAGCACTCAACTTGTGCATTCACCCAGTCACACCAGCACATTTTCTAAGTGCTTTCTAACATTCACACACGCATTCATACTCCAATGGACGCATCAGAGAGCAATTTGGGCAAGTTGCTATCCAGTATCTTGCCCCAGGATATTTGACATACAGGCTAGGGGAATCGAACCACCAACCTTCCGATCAGTAGATGACCTGCTCTACTGCCTGAGCTACAAGTTTTTCATGACTTTGATTTTTGGAAATCAAAGTATGGTCACGGTTTTTTAACCCCATTAAAAGCGCCGTTACTGATTGGATCAACACACACTCGCTGTGTTACATTCAGCGTGCCGCGTTCATTTGTCGAGCACATGTGGAAGATAACTAGACTCAGTGGCCTGCTGTGATTTCTCCCTGTACGCACAAACATTGCGTAATTGCTCTTCTGTCAGCAGATGGTGCTGTTGCACTGACGTTTACAAGCGTTGGACATTTAATATGTATACACATTTCTGCTCTGTGCACGTGCAGGAGATTCAGCAGAGACGAGGACTGGCTAACTCAATCTCCTCCTACCTCATCAAACCAGTCCAGAGGATCACCAAGTACCAGCTACTGCTAAAGGTGAACAGAAACAGTGTGGGTGAATCCGCCCATGCACTGAGTGGGAACTACTAGAACGTGTGGTTTAAATGGACCAAATATTAATAGATCAGATCCCCTTTCATCAGTTTTAACATCTCGTCCTGTCCTCCTGCAGGAGTTATTGTCCTGCTGTGAGGAGGGAAAGGGAGAGATCAAAGATGGTTTGGAGGTGATGCTCAGCGTTCCTAAGAGAGCAAACGATGCCATGCATCTCGCCATGTTAGAGGGTAAGAGACCATCCTCGCCGCACTTCCTCCTAGCACTGATGTGAAACATGGTTATTCATGCTTGGCTCTTCTGCAGGCTTTGAGGAGAACCTGGAGGTGCAGGGTGAGCTGATCTTGCAGGACAGTTTTCAGGTTTGGGATCCACGCTCGCTCATCAGGAAGGGTAGGGACCGGCACCTCTTCCTGTTTGAGTTCTCTTTGGTCTTTAGCAAAGAGATCAAAGACTCAGCTGGCAGAACCAAGTACCAGTACAAGAACAGACTACTGGTGAGCAGGTGGTTTCAGCCATGACTGATGTTCTCGCTGTGTTTGTGTCCACGTACATGTAGAAATAGCCTTGTTGCTTTAACTGTACCCTCTTCCTTACTCTTCCCGCAGACGTCAGAGTTGGGGGTGACTGAGCACATTGAGGGCGACCCATGTAAATTTGCTGTGTGGGCTGGAAGAACCCCGTCCTCTGATAATAAAACTGTGCTGAAAGTACGTGAAAGTAAATGTAAACGAAAGTCTGGGCTCTCTGCTTTCATCAGCTGGGATATTAACACTGTGACTTCTCCAGGCATCCAGTATGGAAGCTAAACAAGACTGGATTAAAAACATCAGGGAGGTGATCCAGGAGAGGATGACTCACCTGAAGGGGGCGCTTAAGGAGCCGCTTCACCTGCCTAAAACACCAGCACTGACCAAACCCAGGAATAATGCTAGAAGGTGAAGAAACACATACTTTTGGGGGGATTACTGTAGTACACAGTAGCGCACAGATTGATGGATTCACCGTGACAGAAACACAAGAGTGGGCACAAAGGGAGCGGTAGGAATGTCCTGTTATTACCATCACAGATATGTGGAAGACTAAAGCTGCTGAAAAATACAGAAACAAGGAGCGTTTATTTTAACCATTGAGCGCGATGACTTAGTGTTAGCCTCACAGCAAGAATATCGTGGGTTTGTGTGGAGCATTATGTGTGGGCGTACTCCGGCTTGTTCCTGCAGTCCAAACACATGCAGTTAGTGGGGTTAGGCCGTAAACTGGGCGTAGGTGTTCCTCACCTCTTGCCCTGTGGAAGCTGAGAGAGGCTCCAGGCCCCCTGACCCTTAACTGGATAAGCAGGAGGAAATGAATGGGTTCTAATTTACATGATGAATGTGACACGAATGAAGACCAGTGTTTGTATTCATGTCGTTGTCTTGATCCAATTACAGGTTTCAGATAAACAGCAGTTATTTTAAAGTGTGCCACAGACATAAAGTCCTGTAACTGAACAAAACAGCAACCCATTCTGTGACATCACATGTGCATTTGCTGGATGCGCCTGCAGGAAAGAGTAAACAGTCTCGACTGCATGCTTTCTAGCTAGCTTAGCCGTTTCTGCTGGGTGGAACGGGAATCGGAGTGCAAACCAAAAGGACATACAGAGAACATGGAAAGATATGAAATGTGTAAAAAATGATTGTTAACCTCATCAGTAAGACCATTCACATTTACACCTTGGCATTCATCCTGGTTGTGCTGTGTGTTTCTGCAGGGAGGGAGGTGAAGATGGAGACAGTCAGGGAGACGGCAGCAGCCAACCAGACACCATCTCAATTGCATCCAGGACATCCCAGAACACTGTAGACAGCGACAAGGTAGGAAACACCCTCACTGAGCATTTGATACTGACGAGATGATGACCCACAGCTGTATCAGCGCTACAGGGTTTCCTGTGCAGCTTAAATGAGCAGCAGCAGGGGCTGGGCATGCTTCTGCAGCTGGCAGTAAGGCAGTCTGCCAGTTCTTGGATCCATTCAGAGCCATCACTGTTTGGAGTGGGGAATCTGTTCACACATGTGAATTAGAAGTCATCAACAATGCTGCCAGAAAAACAGTCAGTTGTGAAAGCCCTTTTCAGGTTGTGTGCAGGCACCTGCACGGACACCTCCTACCAGGCAGCCTCTGACATCAAAGTAAGACCTTTTGTGTTGTTGCTTTAACTGTATGAAGGTGCAGCCATAACTGGAAGGAATCCAGCTCTTGTCTTATCGCTGTTTTTCACATTCCTATGTTTAACTTGTTCAGTTACTCGGAGCCCATAGTCACAAACACTCGCACACTGAGGACGGACACTTGGCTCCAAACTGTTGTCACTCTGTACACTGACGACATCACATTCGCTGCAGCTCAGTTTTATGGTTGTCGGCTATAATTAAGCACAGGGTCACATGGCTGCACAGATAGATGATAAAGTCTCATTTCCACCTGTGTCAGTGGCAGCAGGAGGTGGAGGTGTGTAGAGAAGGAATCACTTTAGGGTGTGTTCTTACACGTTCACTGCCAGAAACAACTTTGACCTCTCGAGCCTTTCCTCTGCTACGAGTTCTCCATCTTGAGAGCTTTTTAGGCAGGACTTTGTCTTTATCCTGAAGGCAGTTTGTTTCATTTTTTCCTTTTTAAAAAATGTTTACTTCATCACTAGGATGAGCTCCTTATATGAGCAAACAATCAAAAAGGCATAAACGTAGACATTTTAATATGAGTTTGGTGCGATTCTTGTATTGGCTGTTTGTCAGCTGCTTGGATTTGACCAGTTCTATCACATATATTCACACTGCTACACACACACACTTGCACACATGGAAAACCTGACACAGATGTCAGTCATGGCCTCCTGCTGTAGAGTTACATAGTGTGTCCTTTTCACAATGCAGCCCTCACGCCTACACGCTGGCTCGCCTCTAAATGTCAGCAGTACACACAGAATCAGACCCGACTCTTGGTTTGTCTGAAACATGCGTCCACACTGTGCATGTATACAGCATAAACACCGCAGGCAGCTATGCTCTGACCCTGCATGTGTTTTTTACATGTGTGTGCACCCCACCTCTTTCTGTCCAATGAAAACATCATAATGAATTTTTCCAGTCCTTTCTGAGTGTGGGTGTGTTGTTGCTCTGCTCTGGTTTATTGTTTCTAGGATTTAGAAAACTCCAGCTTGCCTATTTTTGGAGCCTCCTCTGCTGTTTTCCCAAAAAACCAAACCTCAGAAGTAAAAAAGCTTTTGTCCTGCAGTTTGCTCTGATTTATTTGACAGGCAACAGCTTCAACCGTGAGATGTCTTTATTTCTGGTTCCTGAGTCTTTACATTGAGCTCTTTTGTAATATGATGGTAAAATAGGGACAGTGCTGTGAGTTTTCATGCTAATGATGCTAATGTCCTTTGCTTAGAGCTGTTTGTCTTTTCTTCCAGTACATGATTGTAGTTGCTGGACGAGTATTTTCCCCAGAAGCACAGTGAAACATTGTTTTTTTGCTCATGTGTCAAGGCTGATGCTGTAATCATTTGTTGTGTTCCCATGGCTCTGCTGACCCGCAGGGATTTATTATCATACAAGTGCACCAATCCCTTGTGTATCTTGGAGACAACTTTATTAAATCAATGATCTGAGCAGACATGTTTGTTCAGTACAGCAGTCGTTCTTAATGTGTACTTATTGGTTCTCTCAAACTTCTACATCAGCAATCTGAAGCACTAAAATGTTCTCAAATCAAATTTCATTACTTCATAGTCAATATGTAAAATGTGACTGAATTCATTAGAAAAGGTGCAGCTTCTTAGAATCTGTCACTCAGGCAGGCAAGGCCATGCTACGTTTTTCTTTGGAAACTGTTTTTGCAGTTTTTTAAATATTCAGTCAATCAGGCAAGGAAGAGCATGCAAGTGCACGACTGTCAGCAAGAAGTAGTGTCCCTAGCATGAGTCTGTTCATTACTCAGCACAGTTTCTGCCACCTACTGACCAAAATCAAAATTGTGCCATTTCCAAATGTCAGTGTTTCCCAACCACTGGGCCGCGGCACATAGGTGTGCCGTGAGAAATGATCAGGTGTGCCGACAAATTCTCAATATGCTTTTTGGGACATTTTTGTTTGGTGGTGTGTCGTGTGAATTTTCTACGTGCCGTGGCTCTAAAAGGTTGGGAAACACTGCTCTATGTAGAGGGTTGTAAACTCTACCGTGTGGTGCTGGATTTTCACTCTCATGTACGTCCTCAAACCTGACTGATTGTTGGCAGTCAGCAGCTGTGTGCAGTCTGTAAACAGTTCAGCAAACTGTCACAGACATTTTTAAGTTAATTGATTTTGGCAAATAAGGTCATCAGGCTTTGCTGATGCACTTAATTACAAGTTTCTGAGAGTTAACAGCCTGTGTGATGGCGGCCCACAGGACAACAGCTTCAAGCAGCTTCATAGTGGTCGTAGTGAACAAGTCTCAGTTTCAGCTGTGCAGACTTCCAGCTGCAGGTTTGACAGGACGAGCTGCAGCAAGAAAGCCAGATGTCAGAATAAGACAAAGAGGCTTGTTGAAACACCCACACTGGACTACTGAAGACTGGAAGAAGGTATTATGGAGTGATGAATCAAAACTTGAAATCTTTCGTTCATCATGCAGGATCTTTGTACAGCATCAAGAAGGTGAAAGGACGGTTCCACAGTGTGTGGCATCAACTTCAAACATGGAGCAGGAAGTGTGATAGTCTGGGTTTGCTGATCCAGGGTCGGTGACTGAACCTAAACAGCTACCGCAGCACCATGCAGCACCATGCAGTACCCTCTGGTATGCACCTAGTTGGTCAGGGCTTCATCCTACAGCAGGATAATGACCAAAAACATGAGTCCAAGCTGTGCCAGAACTAGCTCAGGAAAAATAAGAAGATGGTGAGCTTGAGAACATGGAGTGTCCAGCACAGTCTCCAGACTTAAACCCCATCGAGCTGGTTTGAACTGGACAGGAGAGTGAAAGCAAAGCAGCCTACAAGGTCCACATTTATGGGAACTTCTGCTACAGATATGGGAGAAGATTTGATTTCTGTTGTAGACAGAATGCAGCGGCTGTGTTCATCTGTTATATCTGCCAAAGGAGGCTCCTGATGAGTCAAAGGTTAGAATACACTTTGGTCTAAAATTAAATCTAAATTTATTCTGTGCTTTCTTTTTTAACTGCAGTTGTTTATTTGTACTATGCTTTCATTTCAGAGTGCAATGAGACAAACTGGATAATATTCAATAAAAAGCCGTAAACACTGGGGTGTTCCCAACCTTTTGACCAAAGTCTGTTATTACAAGTGACTATCTTAAAATGACGTCAGCATCTTTTATAGGAAGATTTAACTTCAGGTGTAGTGAAGAGTTATGAGTCACTGCTGCCGTGAGGCGTTCACACTATTGTGTTCCTGTTTCTCTTTCAACTTTATTCTTCTACCTTATTCTAGTTGCTCCGTTTCTTTGCTGCTTAACTACTCCCTCAGTTTTCATCCGATTTTCACCATTCAAATTTTAAGCTGTTCTGCTCATTCTGCTAATGCCCACTATATCTTTTGGTGATGATAACTTTTATACTTTTTAAGATATTAAGCTTTTTATGCCATTTTTTTGGCCCATTTTGACGAATGGGACCCATTATCAGTGTGGGTACAGGACATGTGAAAGCCTCGCCCAAGCACAGGAATGCCAGGCTGCTCAGGGTTGTAAAAGTGCTAGAAAAATTCCATAAAAGTATATAACAGTACTGAAAGAGCCTATTTCTCCTATATTGGCTTCTTTCTCCGGCTCCCTGTTAAATCTGGAAAGGATTTAAAATCTGACTTGTCCATTGTCTTGAATGATCAGGGCCGTGTTATCTTAAAGACCTCATATTACCACAATAGAGCACCTCGCTCTCACGCTGTCGATGGATTTGTGGTTCCTAGAGTAGAGTAGCAGAGCCCTCAGCTTTCAGACTCTTCTGTGGAAACAGCTAACGCTTTTGATTTGGGACACGGACACGATCTCTACTTTAAGATTAGGCTTCAAACTTTCCTTTTGCCACCAGATTTGTTTAAACACATAATAACAAACTGGCAGGTATGTTCACATTCAGCACACTGACAGATTAACTGAGGTGGAGGGGGCCTGTCAGGGTTCTCTTAGGACAGCTTTTCCATGTGGCTCCTTATTGTTCCTGTGACACCTACACCATGGGTCTGTCACTCCCCACTCATCATGTATGGAAGCTTGTCAGGGATTGCTCTGTCATATTTATACTGTTTGTTTTAAATGGAGACTTAATGCTGAACAAAGGCAGCCTGCTGTCTTTGTTGGTTAAACACAGCCTCAGCAGTTTGATGTGATGGGTATCATGATAGTAGTTTTTAACTTTCTGTGGTAAGCTTGGATTTCTTCTTCTATGGCTCATTTAAAAAGGGACTTCTCATGAGTCTAAGCAACCTCTTGTAAGTATCGCTATTGGTTGCGTCGTTTATTTCTAACAAACTGTCAGTGTCACAAATCTAAGGTTGGAAATTGTAGGTTTGCAAACAATAGTCATAATAATTTTTTTCCTTTTATCCATAAATTGAGCTGATTTTTTCTAACATTGATTTTGTTGTGAAACGGTCATTTGATTCATTTTAACTTGGTTATCCGAGTTACATGTATCTAGTTTGAGTGAGGTCATCTCTGTAATCACATCTCTAACATCGTGGTATAGAAGTCAGTCTCTTGAGTCTTTCTGTGATGTTTCTTTGATATAGTGAGTCACCGTGGGTTTAGTCTTTGTTATTTAAAGCATTGTTCCAGCGGTTGATGACTTGGTCTTCACTGCTCCACTGTTCCTGCCCTATAAGTCAGAGCATGGATACTTTTTTATCCTGAACTTTTACTTTAATTGAACATTGTTCTCATTTCTAAGCCAGGCGCAGTAATGCTTGCTCACAGTCTGCACATGCAGAGATGAATATATCTTTGGACTTTATGGACTCATCAGCGTACATAAAATCCGCTGACAGAACAACAACCCTCATGACCCGCCTGATGCCGGGAGATGTGACCTGGGCTGGGTTATCATAGGATACACTTCGCCTTGGCAGTGAACCAATCAGTGCCCTCTACACAAACACCTCAGAACAGAATCATCCTCCTCTCTTTGATCCATGTATGCTGCATGAAGACCCAAACAACGGTTGGATGGGCCCCTTAATACTAACAGTGATAATAGTAATAGAGACAATAGTGAGCATAGAGGCATACTAGCATACAGCTCACTGCATAGCTGCTAGCATGGTTATTGATCTTCAATGTCTGGAGTGCCACAAGTAAAATTACACTTCACAATTACACCGGGTCACTCTCAGGAGCTCAATGAATGCCAGTGTGGGACTGAGCTAGGATGCAACCTGTGCAACAACTCTACTAAATATTCCACAGTTAACTGTAACTGGTATTATAACAAAGTGGAATGGACTGAGAATGACACCATTTCAACCACAACGTGTTTGGCTGCGTAAAATCATGGTCAGTGGGCGCTGAGGTGCATAGTGCTCAGATCTCTGACTTTCTGCAGACTCATAACCTCCAAACTTCAGAGAAGCTTGAGAGCGGTGTGCAGAGAGCTCCATGGACTGGGTCTCTGTGGCTGAGCAGCTGCATCCAAGATTTCCATACCAGCTATCAGATGCAGTGATCTAAAGCACACCAGCACTATGCTTGGCCCTTTAGTTCTGCTGAAAGGAACTCTTACAATTCAGTTCAGACAGTTTGATGCTCCCAGCTTTGGGAGAAGTGTTTGGGAATGCCCCTTCCTGTCCCAGCATGACTGTGCACCAGTCCATGAAGACACTCACTGGTACTATCAAAATCCTTCTAGACACGTCTTGAAATGCTATTTTAATAATATAATCAAAATATAAAATTGTAAATGTATAAAATGTCTATAAAAGTTGGACTAGATCACTTGGTAAGGACGCCCTTCGTCACCAGCAACTGTTTACACGTGTTCTCATGAATCGAATGCTTTCACTGTCACACTCAGGCTGAAGCCTCACAGCAGCCATCTGCTGATCATATGACTGTGGTGTCACACACTCATCTGCATGTGCTCTCCAACCACTCCCCACACACACACGCATGCACGCACGGGCACACACACAAGCACTACAAGTCCTGCAACTGACTATTTTACTGCTTCACTAGATTACAGGAAGTGGAGAAATGTGAACGCAGTGACACACACACACACACACACACCAAGCTGAGTGGCATTCCCATCAAACACAAAGCTATGGCTGTCTAGAGAGAGAGACAGAGAGAGAGAGAGGGCGTGTTCACAGACACAAGTGAGTGAGTTGTTGAAGACGGTGAGAGCGACAGAGTCAGAGGGAGACGCACGAGCAGAGGTCGACATGCCAAAGTGGATGAACTTTAAACTCTTCAAAGACAGCAGCAGAGTGAGTACAAAGACGATGTCATTGTCCTGGTCAGAGTGAGCACTGTGATCATGCTGCTGCTGTACTGTCACACTGTGCCACTGTGGGAGTAGCTCTGGCAGGTTCTGCTCAAGTGTTTGTTAACTTTGCACAATCTGAGTCAGGATGCAGTGAACTACAGTGCAGACTGGTTAGGGTCATTTTCTGTGTGCAGAGCTGGTTTTGCTGTTTTTTCCCCACCTGCATGTTTTTGATGCAGGTGGAAAAAGCTGCTGTGGGAGCATTACTGCTATAGACTGTATATAAATGATGGACAAAGCCACAATGATGTCACTGAAGCTTTTATTAGTGCTTATTAGCAGACTGCTTAAATACCTGAGAGGACTAGATCACTGACTCCGGTTAGCCGAAACACAAACTAGCAGTGTGTGTGTCTGTCGATAAACTGGCCTACATCAGTAACAGTTCTTCTTCTTCTGTTGCTAATATTGTTATCATCTCATTAGTAGTATCCACATGGATTAGTTACAGTTATGACAGTTTAACATGGGGCTCTATGGAGAGTGGCACTTCTGCAGTGACTTCTTTTCCAGCTTGTGAAAAACGTCTTCTTGAGGATTTAAAGATTCACCTCGTCTGTTCTGACTTTAGCGTCGGTGTTAAGTTCTGTCTGTTCTTCCTTCATTATTGTAGTGTGGACACGCAGCCATTTCAAAGCCTGCAGCTTGAATGTGTAGCCGATTGTCTGAGCTGGTTCAGATGGTGACCGGATCCTGCTCACTTTCACTTAGTGTTGTAAAGGTTCACTGCAGAAGCGAATGTGTGTAAGGAGGGAGATTAATGGTTAAACAGGGTGTGTGAGTGTTTGTGCAGCAGGCTGACGGGGAGGAAATGGACCATTAGCTGCTACATAGAGACAGGATAAATAAAAAAGTGAGCGTCCAGACTGATTGGGAGCGCAGACCAGTGGCTCAGAATAAACAGTGTAAACACACTCGTGGGCTCAGTCCCTTATTTAACTTCTTAACTACATCTGTGCTAAGCTGCTGTTTAGAGAGGGAAGAAATGACTATTTTAACGTCCTGAATCAGTGCGCTGCTACACTCGGTCATGCTGATGTTTTTCCTCACTGCACAGTGCTGGAACAGTAAATAACAGGCGAGGTTTGGTATGAACTTTGGTTTCAGAGTCATGGTTCAGCACAGCAACGGAAACCAAAGAAATGCATCAAAACATTTTGTTTTCTTTTCTTTTTTGGAAATATGAAGACCGCGTGTGGGAGCCAGGACGGGGATAAAAACGTCTCTTCTCACAGCGGAACTTTTTAGACTGATTTTCCTGTTTGTTTACAGCTGCCAGTACAATGGTTGACTGGTCCTGCTGGTTCCAGTGATGCGGTTCTGCTTCCACAACACCACCTTGGCCAGTTGGAGATTTCAGTGGTGATTTGAGTGGGCGTCTAATGTGTGTTTGTTTAAACTGTGTCTGGTCATAACAAAACGAGCCAATCAGACTGTTTCTTCTGCTTTAAGTAAGCGACCGTCCCAGCCTCGAGATGGCACGTCAACTGAACGTCCTCCGCCCGACTTGTCACTTGTGGTTCAGCCCATACAATTTGTCTCTGGTCATTATTCAAACTGTGTCAAGGAGGCAAACAAGCACACAGTAATTGGCAGGGCATGCTAGCAAGTGTGGTAATTATGTCTGAATCTTATCCTGTCAGCCTGTTACCAGCCCAGTTTGAAGTGTTTAATCAGTCTAACCATCCAGCTTGTGAAATGTTCCTCCTTTGGTTGTGTTATGTTTTCTTTTTGCTGTGGGTCAGGCTTCTCTCTTGCAACACTTTCACCCCGATGCAAACTTGGTTCCTTATATAAAGAAAATCAGCACGTACCAGGATGCAGACTGCAAATAATGTGCACACATCCAATGTAATCTGTGGCTCTAAATCACAACAGCAGCTGCCTCGCGGTGCTGGTATGCACATTACAGCAACAGTGTAGTATTCTGCATATGTACATTAAACACTTCTGTGAATATATTAGTGTTTGATGCACACTTCATGGAATGACAGTGATAATAATAGTTGCTTTGTCTGTTTCCATGCAATTGCATCGCCTCTGGACTTTTATTTACTTTTATTCAGCACAGATCAGTGTGACGCTCACAGAAGACTGATAACAAATCTATGAATAATCAAACAGAGAAGGGTCACTTCATTTGTCTCATGTATTCCCTCAGCTGTGAATCACGTAGGAGCTGCTGTTTCAGACCCTAAAAGTTACAACTTCAGCTCCAATGGAACGACAACTAAATACACTTCCAGAGTTTATGAGGACAAATTACCAGAGGAGTGCACCCTGGTGTTCAGACCTCAGCCTTGGATGTATACATGCCTGTTCAGAGCTTTGCTGACGTAGAAGTGTGCTTGCTGCCATGCCGTCTGGCACTCGGGATAGTTCACAGCTTCCACTCCTGGAACAAACTGTGTGTAGTGAAGCAGTGTGTCTGAAATGCATATATCTGCAGGCTGCTGCGCAAACACAGTGTTGCACGAGTATGTTTGGATCAGCTGAGTTTGCTCAGTGTGGTAAAAATGAGCAGCAGATGTGTCTCAGCAGCTCCAGCTTGACTGCTCTGTGCTGCCGTGTAAGGATGTTTCAGGAAATCTTGCTAATAAGTTGCGTTTGAGGTTCATAAGTGATTCCTTGGAGATGGGATTAGTGGTCCCTGACAGTCCAGAGTCTTTGCCCATATATTAGATGTTGGTGTCACTCTTCTTGGTCTGCGTGTGATTCAGTTCTCATCAGCACCTGGAAGCTGCTGCTGCACTGAAACCTGTACAGAAACGTACGTCTGAGTGAAAGAAGAATTCAAGTCGTATGATCTCAAAAACAGCAGCCTGCTTGTTTAAAAATGATTCATTGTTTGTTTGTTTTTTCATTTTTCACCCTCCTTTTCAGTTTCACTGTTAATGCCACAAACGAGCATTAACAGTGATTATTTTCTGCTTTAGAAAATAACCTGTTCAATCCACTGTGATTGTTTAACAGAGATTCGCTTGATGGCCTGAAAGTAATTTTTTAGAATGAAAAAAGACAAAAACGACTGCTTATATGTGCAGGGCTGTTTTCAGAAGGGGAAGCCCAGATTTGGTCAGTGCTGACCAAATACCAGGACGACTCCTGGGACAGTCGTCACTTTGGTGAACGAGCAGCGAGGGGGGAACAGGACCGTGGTGTGTTCAGTGTTTCAGACTGGTTTGATTATAAAAGGAACCAATCTTCATTTCTACCTTTAAGATATTTTTGTTTATTTGTTTTATTAACCGCACATTTAGTCCTAAATGTCTTACAGTGAATGAGAATTTCAACAACTCTGTTGGGCTTAAGCTAGGAAAGGTATCTGTGAAGGACCCAGCAGCTGTCTGCTCTCATGTCTGACTCCTGCTCAGCTGCCGACGATGGAGGACTTTTCTGCACGCAGGATATTTTCATCTGACGTAAAAAAAGAAAGTCTTCAGTGTCCTGATGAATGTGGTGAAAGTTTCCTGTTTACACACAACAGGTTCCATTTGTTTTGCTCGTCGCTTTAACGCCGTCTTCCTCTTCTTGAACATATGATCATCACAAGCTGGCGCGTGCGTGCGTGTGCGTATTCAGTGCACAGGGAGAGGTCATATGACAGATAGCATCAGCGATGAAGGCACACGCTCAAACACAGACTTTTTTCATTGCTGCTACTGGATGAGAACACTAAATTGTTAGTATTTGATAATGGTTATATATATAGTTTGTATTCTCAGACAGACGTCTGTTTTACTTATAAGACTGAGAGTAAAACCGAGGAAAAGCTGCAACACTGTAAGAAATGAACTAAATCCTTTATTTCACGCGTTTTTCACACACGCATGACTGAGGGCCAAATTTAAAGACTTAAAGTTGAAAACAAAGTGATGCAAAAGCATCTGGTCTTTGATTAAACTCAGTTGTAAACCTCTAACTTCACACTTCCAGCTCCTTCTATGTGACAAGTGGCAGGCTGGAGCAAATAATGTATGATCGTAGCCTTAAACCTGAGCAGAAGTTTCTTGAGCAAAAATAACTGAAAACATCGTGTGTGTGTGTGTGTGTGTGTGTGTGTGTGTGTGTGTGTGAGACCATCTGTCAGGTATAAATTCACCTGTACGGTTATAGAAACAGGGTCCTTGTTGCTAGGAGATATTTATCCCAGCTGCTTGCTCACATTAGCACACGGTCCCTGACATTTTCCAAAGCAGACGAGGTGACGAGCAGCAGAAAACACTCGCTTGAATATTGTAAAGATGTCAATGAATAGGTATCACAGTGAAACTTTACCAGTTCATTTAAAAAGTTTGTGTTAATTTTCTGAAAATTGTATTTAAATGTAAAAATGATGTTAATTCAGATTGTGCCGCAGCACAATCTGAATTAATGGAGAGTTCCTCTCACAGGTATGCCCTCCACGAGGGGCCATTCTGTTCCACTTATCCATTTAAGGTCACAGGCGGCTGAAGGGCCTCCAGCAGGGGCCCCTGGTACTGGCACCTTCTCATATACCACTTTGTCATGGGAGACGCTTCCATGGGCTGTTGGTGCAAACAGCACAGTTCCCATAATTGCAATGTTGGATAAATCACTGCACTACACGTGGGTCTGGATCCCTGAACAGTGCTGCTGCTCGTTTGCAATGAGAGGAGTCTGCTGAAGTGGCTCCAGCTTCTGATTCAGGTGTTTCACAGAAGCTTCAGTTTAGATGTTTCCTGAGCACCCCCAAACAAGAGCAGACTCACTGATGACATCGTCATCAGGCCGTGTGACCCTGTGACCCCCCAGAATACACTGTGAGATGTGCAGAGGAATAGAAGGTCCTGCAGTAGCTGACAGTCGCGTTAAATCGATTAAGTTTAAGAAGAACTTTTAATTGTACTGCCGACACAAACTGATGTCAGCATAGCCGTGCATCCCTTCTACTCGCTGCAGCACAGTGTGGAAATACGAGCAGGCAAGCTCAGAACAGGAAACATGGCTATAACAGAGCTGCTTTCTTTCTTTGTTTCCCTCGTAGTTTGCTGAAGCTTGATCTGTTCCTGCTGTTGCAGCAGTTTTTCTCTGCGTCATTAAACAAAGCTTGTTGTTGTTTGTTTTTGCTGTTTTCTGTAGAATTTTAGCGCCTCGAGCTTCAGCTCCTCCATCTCTATGTCCAAGTATGTACAGCAGGATAAGGTGATTTGAGTTCAGTGTAATAGAACAGAGTAGAAAAGCCTTTGATTGTCATTGTGCATGTACAACAAAACTGCAACAAAACCAGCTGTGCAGGAATAGAAACAGCAGGACATCAAGCATCAATACCAGAGAAGGGGTATATACAGCAAAAGGATTATATATGCATTATGTTCCAGGGGTGGCAGAGGGCAGACACTGATGTTTTGGGTGGTGTTAGTTACCCTCTGTGCAGGGAGCACGCTCTGCGCTGGGACCAGTGGAAGGCCAGCACCAGCTACTGGTCGAGGTTGTTGTTCCTCAGTACATGGAGGAAGTGCAACCAGGGTGGTGATGATGTGGGTCCAGGTGAGATCAGCCCAGAAACCTGAAAGTGGAGACTGCTCTCCATCTGAGTAGCAGTCAAGTCCATTTAACCTCGTAAAGTTTTAAGGGATCAAATATTCCCGAACTTTTCCCCATAAAACTAAGATTTTCCTCGCCAGTACTCTTAGTGATGAGTTTTGCCACCTTGAAGTATATCAGTAATGACAGTTTCACTAAATTCTGGCATTGATCAGAGTGTTTTTATCTGTCTGTTCATGAGCAGGTTTCAGTTCAGTAGTGGACGTTTAATCGAGGAGCAGTTTGTCTTCCGTTTATGGTATGTTGCAGCACGCCGCCAGCATGACGTCAGCTTCACGAAGCTGCTGCAATAATCTGGTTCGGGAACACTTTATGGCTCCAATTATGGATGACTTTGCTGTTGTTTATTAACTTTGATAACACAAACTTTGCGTGATGTTGGTAGTTGATTCAGAATTTGCTCACAGAGTTATGTTAAACTGAGTCTATCAATGAGTCGGTCCACAGTTCATTCAGGTCGCTGCTTTTAGTTTTTAGTCTTATTTCATTTTGAGGTTTTGTTTCAGTCCACTTTAGTTTAGTTGTTCTCTACAAACAACAGAAACTAAACATATTTCCTGTGTGTTTATATTTCAGTTCATTCTGTGAGTGCACAGTGTGGGCTGGTCTTTGAGTTTTAACTAGAATAACCTTGGTTCAGGTTTTTACTCTGAAATGTGTGAAACACAGACCAGTTCTTTGACCTTGTTCCTGATTTTGTGCACATTCTTTGCAGTTTATTCTACAATAATAAACAGAAAGGAGAATCTTCCCTTTTCTAACAGCAAAAACTGATGTTAGCCGAGAACTTGCATGACTTTCTCTCTGCATAAAGAAGAAAGATCAGGACTGGATGTGGTTGTCCTGGTTTTTCCTGTTTCCTCAGCCCTGAATTCCTGTTGACGAGCATCAAGTCTACCTTTTAGCTTCTTGCTGTTTGTGGTGTAAACAGGGATTGATGCTGGTCCTGGCTCAGGGTTGGATTACATTTCTCTTTCTCTGACACCAGCAGCGAATTCTTCAGAAGCTTAAATGCAGATAAGATGCCTGAAAGTGAAAACTGTGAACAGAACGTGTGTTTTGAACACACAGCTCAGTTTGAAGCTTGATTGTTAAACTGCTGATGATCTGACATGTGACACATGTCGTCTGTTTGCAGCTCTCTGGTGGATGTGAGCTGACTGTCGTTCTCCAGGACTTTGCAGCAGGATGCAGCACAGAGATGTCTGTCAGCACAGGTGTGTTTTATTCATACATAGATTTAATCCCCCACACTCAGAGCTCACCTGTCTCAAAGCACAAACTTTATATATAACACGCACATATCCACATAACACGTTTCCTAATGAGCTCTTCCTGGGACGCGAGTCTGTTATTCAGCATTCACTGTGGTAAAAGCTCTGGGCACTTATTTTAATATGTAAAGGAAACACTCAGTCACAGCTGTATGGTGTAGAAGACTCTTTTATTTTAGTCCGACCATCAGTGAAAAAATAAACTTCATCCTTTATTCAGTGGCACTTAAAACCAGAGATAAAGGCATCATCCATCTTTTAGGTTGAGCCTGCTAAATCCAAGTTTCTTTTTTTGTTTTATTTAACATTTAGTATTAAAATCTACGACCTGTCTTCGATACCTTGTAGTATAGTTTTTATCTTCTCCACTTTCCAGGTCAGACAGTGGAGCTGTTGGAGCGGCCCAGCGAGCGGCCCGGATGGTGTCTGGTCCGAACCACTGACCGCAGCCCACCGCAGGAGGGACTGGTTCCCACGTCTGTCCTCTGTGTTTCCCACTCACGCTCTAGTGTGGAGATGGACTGTTTCTTCAGTTCAGGGAAAGGTAGGAAGACGAGTCACATAATTTCGTATTCAATGCTTTTTGAGGAGGAACCAACACGAAGGGTAAAAATCATTAAATATGCACTATAGGGTGATTAGCTTCTAAGCAGCCTTAAATCTCCTAATTATCCTCAATTCTTAATCTCTTGCATCTCTTTATGTGCTGTTTTTGTTTTGGTACCTTTATATGTGAGTTCTGGCAACACTGTGGCAAAAGGAAAGAAAATCACAGTAGATTTAAAACGATGACATGTTACCGTCCAGAGAAGATATCTTCTTCACTCGTCTTTATATTTAACCAGGCTGACAGAAGCAGAGCTGGTCTGTGCTGACCTCTGCTGGTGAGATGAGGACATTAGTCATACTGCGCAGAACTCCGTGTATGTGCTTTTGTTTTTGTTGGGCGAGGTGTGATGGGCTTTAGATGGGTCTAACAGATGGCTCTCACACGTCCTGAGCCCGAGCACATGGAGGGAACGTGGAAAGTGTGGCTGTTAGTTTTGGAAAGTCACTCTGGTGTTTCTGACACCCTGTTTGGGGAAGTGTGCTCATTGACAAATTGTTTTTTGTGAGTGTAATTCAAACACGTTCCAAAATGTTGCCTTCTTACTGCGCGGTGCTCTTCATTTCACTGTTACTGCCATGTCTGAATTTGGAGTGTGTGCATTTATGATCCCAGGATGATCCTGGACGTGTAACGGCTCTAAAAGCAAAGCAAACCTCTGTTTTGTCCTGCTGTAACACACAGTGGCAGCCTGGCTGTTGGGACCCTGGCTGTTGTCTCGGCCTGCTGTGAACTGCAGCAGTAATGTCTGACAGAGACGAGATGACTGATAATGTGAATGATGAAATGATCCTATATCTCCATTAACTTTGCCAAGAACAAAGACGGTGAAATTTTGTGAGCCACGGGACGCAACATCAAAATTTGAAGAAGAGCTTGAAGAAGCTCTCCTGTGCTGACACATCCTGTCAGTTCAGGTGCAGCTTTCCATCCTTCCACCTGCAGTCTGATGTCTGTCCTACAGAGGGAGCAGTTGAGCTGCTCGAATGCCTTCTTCCTGCACCTGTCCCAGGTTATATCTGTGTGTGCTGAGGAGAAATTGGAGTAATGCACGGAGTCAAACACACACAGACACACTCACGTGCAGCGCACAGCAGTTTGGTTTCCTTCTGTCCTTCCTGACAGTCTGTTTCCAGCTTTGCAGACATCACGGACGAGGTTAGCTCTGCTCTGTTGTCTCACTTGCACTCACACAGACACAGAATCAGATGATTTGCCTGCTGCAGCCACAGTGTTTCCTGCTTTCGAGAAAATGACAAGGGCGCTTTGTATTTGTGCGGAGCGATGCAAATTGGCCAACTGCAGCCGCTACACATGGAAATGTAGCACACATTTAGGAGGCGCTCCCATCCAGGACGGTGGGGCTGACTTTTCCAGAGTAGGTCCAGACAAATATATCACAGAGAGAACCATCAGCCTCGCTCTGACTCCACTGCAGACTCCTCCTGTATCATGTGACTTAAACTGAACCTGTCTGGTTATATAATAGGAGAATTAAAAGCAGCCACAAGCTGATGGATTTGTCATTAACAATCGTCAATTTGTTAATAAATTAGTCAAAACTGCTCGTTAACCCTGTTTAAGTCCCGCCGAGCTGCTTCAAGCTTCCCTCTGTGTGTGTCTCGAGTCTTGTGACTGCTCTGTAAAGTAGGTCTCCTTGTCCTCTGAAAGACTGTGAAGAAAGTGTGGGTTTAATGTTAACTGAACTGAAAGTCAGACCTGCTGGACATCAGAGGACCTAAGAGCTGCGACGCATCACATTAGAGACAGTTTTAGGGCACTTCTCCATTCCTGGAAAATTCCTTGAACTGATTTTTGCCCTTAAGAACGCTGTGAATGTCTAAGGTACCTAAGATTTTTACAACATTCATGAATGTGTTGTCCTGTGTCTGTCACACACAGAACGTGGGAACATTACAGTGTATATCTCTGTCATGTTGTCTTGATTATCTCCATTTCCTGAAAGCTTTTTGAAAATAATTAACTGGCACTTTACAGCACTGCAGCATAGTTCCATTCTCTTTGCTTTTTGCTGCGTAGAGACAGTAGATATACAAGATGAACAAAATGGGACACTGCAGGGAAAAGGTGCTGGTGAAAGCACGTTATCTAGGCTAAGTGCGCGTGCTTACCTGCTGCTGCAGTGCACACACAGCAGGAAGCTGTTTACAGTCCTCTGCTCGTTCAGATGCAGAGGGCCCACTAAGGAAGAGTCAGATCAGAAAATAAATTCAAGTTAATTTTAAAAATAAATTTGCTGGCTTGGCTCTAGCTGTGCCAGCAGCCTCTGCAGTTCTAATGATGAGTGCTGTCAGTGGACATACTGCCACACTGTAGGCACTGGGAAATGTAAAACACGTCAGGAGTCAGTGGAACTTTTTCTGTCACTTAGCTACGAGGACGTTTTGTTTTTTAGTATTACTTTGCTGCTGGTGAATGTTCACATACCAGGTAGCTGTCGCGTTTTTTTAAATGCAAAGAGACGTTTTTGCTACATTGTTACAAATGAATCTTCTGACTGTGGCTGCAAACACTCCCTGTGTCACGTCTTTGTGGAGTCCCTGCCCTCCACAACGAGGAAGGTGCCCGCTCAAATAATTAACAGGGACTCGTATTCCTTTGAGCCAAAGCGTGTGGGAAGGGGAGGTGGAGGGAGAAACTGAGCAACTTCGTCTGAGAGAGAGACAGAGAATGTATGCTCCTCCCCCATCTCCTCCTCCCACATTACTAAAACTCTCTCTCTTTGCTGAATCTGGGCAGTGTGGACTCGAAACTCTTGAAATTCACACTCTTTGTCAGCCCAGGAACAAGCTGACGAACTGGTTAGCGACCGAGTCGGACGTACTGGAGGGAGGTGTGTCTGAGGTTGTGTGTGTGTGAGTGTAGGATGTGTGTGTGAGCAAGAATGAAGAGAGTCGGCCGTTGCTGTGGATGGGTCCTCTCCCGCTGCTGCTGCTGCTGCTACAACGGCACAGGTGCGACACAGACACACAACACTGGACTTCTGTGTGGCTACGGGAGTCTCACTGAACACTGGCGCGTGTTTTCTATGACTTATACTGTGTGTGTGTGTGTGTGTGTGACAGATTAGTTGACTTTGACAGTGACTGAATAAATCAGTCCTGTGGAAAGATGAAGGAAATTTGTCTTTTTCAAATTTTGGGGGCATCAGTGGAAACTCATTTGAATTGAAAATGAAGAGTGAAAAAGGAAGCCGAGTGTCAGCCAGTGTGTGAAAGGACACTTTCTGTCTTGTCTGTCTGGAAAGTCAAATGTTCGATTGAGCAATCAGTGTGCCGCTGCACTGTGTGTGTGTGCGTGTGTGCGTGCATGAGGACACACTGTGGACTTTGGCCTAACAAGCCTTTGAGTTTCACGTTAAAAACTGTGTAGAGTGCACCGAGAGTGCACCGATTGGCATGTAGCTGAACTGGTCACACTAGTTCCAGTTCATTATTTTAACAGGTTTATAAGAACCTGTTTATACATGCCACTCAAATAATATGGGCGCATTACATCCCAGAGACGCGCAGCTCTGCAGTCCACGGTCCAGGGCCGTCTCAGTGGCTGATCAGCAGCCTGCACAGGGCCCCGTGTCTCAGTTTAACTGCTGAGGACACCAGAGTCTGAAAACTGTCTCAGCTCATGTAAGGAAATGGGAAACTCCTACGCCATGTTTTTCCTCAGACACACAGGCACATACACAGAAAGACACTTCCTCATTCACTCGTGGAAATACTAAATAATTGACTTCTGGGGTCTTAAAGTGATCCTGCGTCCTGTCTGTTGGCCATTAAACCTGAAAATGAGCAGGAAACGACTCTGATCCTCAGGGACACGCACGCACACACACACACACACACACACACACACACACACACACAGAGCAGAGATAATGGACAGAGGCAACATTATGCTGCTTCATCAGCTGAGATTCGATGTTTTCGGTCTCGTCCAACCTGAAGCTGAAGCCTCGCTTCGTCTGTTTGATGGGTTTGTCTCATTGATGATGCAAACACAGCTGACTCAAGTTTGACTTTATTCATACATTTGAAATGAGATGAAAGAGTAGATATCTGGTTCAAATGGAGGTGACAGAGGTGACTGAGTCGTGACGGTAGATACATGTTTTGAATTCCATGTTTTCAGAGAGCGTGAGCAGCAAACTGAAAGTGAAGTGAAAGGAGAACAGGATCTGTTGTAGCCTTCTCGTGCTCCCAGATACGACAAGAAACACTTAGAAACACTCGTAGTAAAACATAAAATGGAAATTGAATTCCAGTGAAGAGCATCAGATTCTCTTTGCTTACCACACAGAGCTTCTGCTTTATTTCTCTTTAATCACTGAGAGATGATTTTACTGGCAAACCTGTAAAAAAAGCAACATTTTCTTTGATGTTTTCAACATTTTAACGTTTTATTAGTTATTCACCTGTTCAGTCTCTGGACCCAGCTTTACAACCAACCCTGCTACCATTAACAGATCTTAACTTTATCAAATCTGGGGCTCAATAAAAGTGAACATGGCTGCAGCCACATTCAGTCAATGAGTCTTTAAAACTAGGGGTACAGATGAAAATGATGACATCACAGTGACATCACAGACTGTCGCTATGATTTTGATGCTTTTCTGCTGAACAAAGCTGGATGTATTCATCTTCAAATAGTGTTTTCTCTTTTGGTCCTTTTTATGCTTTTGGTGCAACTCGTCCAGTTTGACAGAACCCGAGCTGTAGCCCACTCGGAGCTGTCAGCGTGTAACATCCAAACAACATGGATAAAAAGTTTGACAATGTTTTAATAGCTGTGACACACAAAATCATATGCATTTCCAGTCCTGTGCCGTATGTCAGAGCCAAAAAAGACTCGTCTGTGACGTCAGCAGCTGGATTAAAAGTGGTAAATGAATGGTTACATTGTGCAGTTTGGACAGATGTGATGCTGCGGGGAAACGCGAAGCCCCTTTCCTTTAATGCATGTTGTTGTTTGACACATTCTCACTGAGAAGACTGAAAATGATTTTGCGTTCCTTCATTTTAAGAAAGGGTGGAGCTCCACTGCTGATGGTACTGCTGTCCGCCAATCAGGAAGCAGTCCAGTAGATATTTCCACTGAAAGGATAAAAGTGTCTAATACAACACAAAGATGTTGTTGAGTCATTATGGGAGGATCTATCTGATTTTTACTTAATTATCTGCGATGTACAGTCGTGTAATGCTGCTGCTTTGACCACTCGATCTGTGCGTGTACAGATCAAATGTGATCTCTGGAATCTGATCTTTGCTGCTATGCAGCCAAGAAACTCTCCGTTTGACCGTCTTAGAAAACCTGACTGTGCAATGACGAAGACAAATCCAGATAAAGCTGTAAAAGAACACAAATGTGTTTGACGCTTAAATGCTGCAGAAGGGTTCAGGTTAGAGAAAGTGAGCGGTATGAGAGGAATGAAGTCTTTCCAGATTAGTGTCTCTTCCTGTCATTGATAAAAACACATGATGGGAGTAGAACAGGCAACACACAAACTGTGTGAGGTGGCAAAAGTACAGAAGCACTGATTCAACTTCGTCCCTCAAATCAAAGCACATGTTCTGAAATGTCCTCAAAGCAAGAAAGTAAAAAGTAGCTCTTTGAAGGACATTTGTACCAACCTCGATGGTTCAGTTAGCTTAATGTGTTAGTGTCATTTAGTCGATGGCGAACAAACTTTTTATCCTAATGAATATTCTCAGATCAGCAGAGAAAAAGAAGGAAAATAAAAAATGTCTCTATTTTCTGTTGCTACATTGTAAAGGGTGACTTTGCTTCTAAACAGCGAACGAGTAGGGAAGAGCTTAAAGTGCAATTCAATGGCTCAAAGAAAAGAAACAACTCAAAGTCGTTTCTATTAAGTAGATTTTATCAGTAGATTTTAGATCAGTTGAATCCTTCACAGTACAGCAAACTAACCTGTTTATCCTGCACTGCCTGTATAATGCAGCCTTTACGTAACACAGTTAGTCTGCCTTAGTTTGTTTTGCAGCTTGTTTTACAATATGTAAAAACATAATGTCACATGTACTGACCCAATATCTGGTTTAAAAACATGAGGACTATCAAACCACACTGAGCATCCTTCCCTTTGAGTCTAAGCTCTCTTCTTCCTGTCCCGGCTTTCTCATCTTTCTCCATGTCTGAGTGACGTTAGCTCTCTCTTTAAAATACAGCAGCTGGACCTGTAGCTGCAACACACTGTGCTACAAACTGCACACAAACAGTTTGTGTGTTTGCTGTTTGTTGAGCTGATGGAAACGTTGAATTTAAAATTACCTGTGAAAACATCTTATTCCCTTTATGATCATTTAAACAAAAACAACAAAACAAAATAAATATATGAAATAAAGACACCGTCCCTTTTAACCCCTGACGTTGGCACATTTCATCCCTTTTTATGTGACATCCTCTGGTGATTAACAGGACTGTCTTTCATGTGTTACTGTTTAGGCTCAAATCAGTTTGATGTCTGGAGGCTCGCAGTGATGTGAAATAATAACTCCCCTCAAATACATTAAAGCAAAAGTAACGTAAAGTTGTAAGCAGTAGAAAGTACCAATATTTGTTTAGGAATGTAGGAAGTAAAAGTAAACAGTAGTTTGTGAAAATAGTCTGAGCCTCTAATCTCCTGATTTATGTCTTTGTGGTGTTGAACGCAGACTTGCCAACATTACTGTCATGGTCCTGGTGTCCTAGCCTTTATATGTTTGATACTAACAGTCTGTGAGTTACTCTTTCGTATTCTTTAGTCTTTTGGTGATCTCCAGTCTTTAGGTTTTGTGCCTCCCCCGTGTTCTGGTTTCTGTGTTTGTGTATTTCCTGTTTTACTTTGACAGTCCCGCATCCTGTGTTAGAGCATTCTGCTTTGCTTCCTCCCTGTCTCGCGTGTGTGATTAGTCCCAGCTATCGTTCCCTCCTCGTCCTCAGGCCCTCGTTTCCCTCTTGTGTATTTAGTCCTCTGTCTGTTGTCAGTTGGTCTGCTGTTCTCTGTGTTTCCAGATTTCAGGGTTTTTACTTCAAACTTTCAGGTTTCTTGTTTCAGGATGTTACGTTCAGCTTTCCCCCAGTTTAGGTTCTTGTTAGTTACTCTCAGTCTTCCTTTATTTGTACTCTTATTCAGCCGAATAGGGGGACGCTTTTTGTTAATATCCACCTCCATCTCTATTGTCTGCATTTTGGGTCCACATACACCTTGTTCCACACCGACGTGACAGTTATTGTCCCAGACTGTAATTTTTTTAATCTGTCCAGTGTCTGAAGTAGCGAGCCACATGTAGGTTAGAAGTCCACATATGAAGCGACTGCAGAGGGACTGAATTATTATGTTGCTCACAGTATTTCACATTTTTACTCGTCATTTGTCTTATTTTCTTTAGTTATATGGTATTAATTCAAAGCTTTCAAATACTTGCATTAAAAATAAATTCATTAGGTTTAGAAAACTACAGGGGTTTCTGTGAAAATACTCAGTGCAGTACACAGAAAAGCTAACTAATAAAAAAAAGCTTCTTCTTTTCATCTATACCCATGCCTGGTACACTTGAAACACCCCTCATGATACTATAAAGCAGCCTAATCAAAGACCTTCTTTTCCTTGACATCAAATACAAAATGTGTCCACATGTCTGCTCTTCTCTTCCTACAAGCTTTGACATTTTCACACATTAGAAACACTGAGCAGAAGAGCCAGTTGTGCGTTTCCCAGAGGCAGATTGTCTAACCTCACTGCACAACGAGCCGACTGCATCACCTGTCCCATCGTTCCACACAGTGTAATTAGTCTGATTGGATGTAAATAATAATTTCATATCATTGTTATTCATTAATGAAAGAGTCAGTGCATGTCATCATAGTTTCTGTCCTCGTGCATTAGTTTGTTTTTGTCAGAGAAAGAAGGTCGCTGATGATTGGTCAGCAAAATGAAGAGTGTTACACTGGCCTCAGCTAGAAAAATATTGGACATCAATGATAATATTTAATGTTGATAAATAATTTTATATCATTTATTTGAAAAAGCCTCTCACAGCTTACACATATTTAATGTATAAAAAACTGACCAGCAACTGAAATATTCAGTTACATTCTTTTCATTATTTTTTTAAATTGAGATTGTTCAGAACATTTAAAAGTTATTTATTTGAAGCGTAATAGCAATAATAACATCGGACGATACGAGTATATAACAGTAGCCTAATACACCATCAAGAAGTTCTTCATTGACCCGCTCCCTACTTCTTTAAAATCGGTCATGAACAGTGGTGGGAAATAGAGTTATGACCTCCATCCTCCATCACTGCCGTGACCATGAATCACAGATGGAGCAAGAACTCCACTGCTCCCCGGGACCATCACAGACTGAACATCGTCATGTCCTCTGTTTGTTCCTATACAAAGGACACTGTGCAGACACCCTGGATGCCCCCAGTGTTATACCCAGTTGTTGGAGGTCAAGAGAATCACCTCACTCTCCTGAAATTGTTCAGCTGAATTCATGAGAGGAGCGGCTGTCCAGCAGTAATGTTGTTGTTGCTCTGAAACGGAGCGAAAAATGCCGGAGACCTGCTAATTCATGTTGAGCCATTACTATTAGTACCAGCTGACCTTTGATAAATTAGTGCAAAGATAAAATATTACAATAGCAGCTTATTAGTGGTAAAAATAATCAAAATCATTATTATTATTATATTGTATGTATGTGCATCAAAAGTTGCATAAAGATTATAAAACATGGCATTACCACTGTGGGCTCACCGCTGGTTTTGTGTTCTGGCCTCTGTAACGTAAAATAAACAAATATCACATTCAGGAAGTTTGTGCTCAGTAAAAAACAGCAAGCAGAGACTTTTTGGACCACAGAGCACACCAATGTTTGTCAGATATTTCATTAAAAATGTGTCAGAAAGTTCAGGCAGCAAAAACACAGACAAGAGGATCACGGACTCAAATTAGTATACATGTGTCACGTGTAAAACACATGTAAATGACTAAGAGGACAGAAGATAGAATTACATATATATATGGGAATTGTTTGAAATTATAAACAGGTAAGGAATAACACACAGATGAGATCAACACAGTCAGGCAGGTGTTTAGCAAAACCCTCCAGTGGCTATTGGAGGAAGTGCACAGGCACCTCCACCTGGGCTTCTTTTTCAGCTCTGGAGGTTTCAACTTTTTGCCATTTGGGGCACTTGTCCCTACGTGTCCCCAGCTTTAGTGGCATACAGAGCTTAGTGAGCCGTAAGAAGCCAGATGGCCCAGGCATAAATCACAACCCATTTTCACATCAATGCTGTCTGTTCTGAAAGCATCACTGCAGCTGTTTCTTCTTTTTCAGCTTCACAATCTTATTCGTTTTAGTCGTTATTGTGTTTGGGGGTGGGGAGGGGCTCTTTTTCCTAAGCATATCTTATTTGAACATAATAAAATATTGATAGATACATATACAGTCAGATCATTGCTATGGTGCAGTTACAAGAAATATGCAGCAGTGCCACATAAAGGCACATTCCACAGTGGCAGAGAGCCTCAAAGACATGCTGCCAGTATGAGGAGGCCTCTGCTTATTAGCTATTAACTCAGTCACGAGTATCCAAAACGACAGCACAAAGAAATACCTGTTTGAAATGTAGTCGACCCTGAAGTGCTACTTTCTAGTATGAATAGCGACATTGTAGCTTCTTCTTCTTCTTCTTTGAATGGATAATTCTTCAAATAGTTCCACGTCTTGTCTTTACCAATAAAAACAAATTTCCCACCCAGCTGCTTCATCTCTGTTCTTGAGGCTTTGCAATGTAGTGTGTGTGTGTGTGTGTGTGTGTGTGTAACATGAATAATGCAAACCTGTCAGTGTTGTGTCTGCTCTGAATGCTTTAAATGGTTAGCCCAGTTTAAAAAGTCAGCTTTGAGTAATCTATAATTTATTGTATTACTCCGCTTTTGTCCTGAACTCTGCCGAATGCTCTTGTCACATTTTCAGGAAATGTTTTTGAAAATATGCCGCCTGGTTATTATGCTAATCCTGACAGCCTGTGTTCTGCATTTTGACGACTGTGCTTTGAATACAAATACAAGTTGTGCTTTAGATCATTGCCACATATGCTAATACAATTAAACCTGAATAGAAAATTGAAAATAACTCATGAATGAAACCAGAGTTGTCAGATTGCATATAATCTGCCTTTTCAATATGACAGGCTTCAACTGTAGCCTTTAAACCATCTGGTACCTCTCCTCTGCCCTATAATCTACCACTCAGCTGATACAGAGTAGCCACTCTGTCCATGCCCTGCTGCATTTAGTCTCAATAATTACATGCTTTCTGTCTGCATTGTTATCAACTCCCTGTTATGCCACCATGGAAATGAGACTGTCAGGCTGAAGTCATGCTGTGACCACATAGTCACCCTTGGCTTCACTGAGGCTGACAGAAAGGTGCAGCCGCTCCCACTGAGGCATGCTGATGCGATTGGTCAGATATATAAAGCCACACAGCATGACATTGAAGTGATTGAGCTAACCTGCATAGCTGTATTTCACACCTTTGAATCTACACACACCTTTCACGGCTCTTCACATAATAAATGATTCAGCAGATCAACGAATCATAATGAAGTGAAAACAGACAGCAGGTCGGTCTAATTAAAAGGTTAGGAACAGCACAGATTTGGAAGTAGGTGATAGAAAGACACCAGATGAATCTGATATAACCGTCCTAACAGCAATGTTATTTTCAGAATCATCCCAAATATTCTGCAGGGAACTGAGATGGTTTGATGAGCCATGCAGAGCCGCATTTGTACTCGATGTTGGTGGCAGTGTGGTTATACTGACAGAAATATTACATTGGCATTGTGTGTGTGTGTGTGTGTGTGTGTGTGTGTGTGTGTGTGTGTGTGATCAAGAAGTTCTAGGATTGCAAATGAAAATCAAAAGCTTTATCCGATCTAAATCTCTGGACTGTTTTCAGTGGGTCTGCTATTTTCAGATCACTCAGGAAATCCTGCTCTGACTGCTTGCACTTGTGTCTCAAAGTCACAGGAAGCAGTGAGTGTTGGTGTAGTCAGTGTGCTGCCCCAATGCTACACTTTCACCACAGTTCATGTTGTTTCTGCAGAATACCCTCTCACTGGTTAGGACACCTCGGAACAGTAACGCTTGACTGATGGTCATGCATTCCCATCCAACGAATGTTGGAAAGAAATCAGACAAGCTTGTGGTCTTTTCCTTAACCTTAACTTTCCTTAAAATGCTTACCTCGTATCACCTGTAGTTTAGATACAGCTTCAATACCTTCTGTGAAACAAATACAAACAGAAAATAAAAACAGAAAATGATCGTGAATAGAAGATCCAACCTTTAAAACATAATACAGTAAATAATCATTATGGAACGTATAGCCAATCAAAGAGTAGAGACAGGTCAGCTCTTTGGACACCATAATCTAATCACAAAGAGCGTGTCAAAAACAGGAAGGTGCAGTCCTGCAGGATTTAATGACATATACTTTATTAAGAGATAACTGAAGACGGACGGTCTTGCTTTCTAGAGCTTCAGTTAAAACAAACAGTTAATATTTACCAGGATTTACCAGGTTTTTAATCATCAGGTCTGACTTTTCAGTTTTGGCTCACTTTCTCAAAACTAAACACAAACAGAAACGAGGTCACTGCTTTGTCATAAATGTAGGACTTTTATGTCTTGAAGTACATTTACATGTTACCTGTTTCACATAGGATGTAGCCAAACACAGTAGTATGTAAGGTAAGTACAATGAGAAAACAAAAGAACAAATTGTCTTCTGCTGCCTGATATTCATCCTCTTACTGTTATTCTCACTCTTCCTCTTCCTGCTCGGTCTTCCTGTTGGAGTCACTCAACACATGACAGAATGACTGAGACTAATTGGTGATCAGTGTGCTGCATTTTGAAGGCCTGTGTTTCTAGGTGAACAAAGTCTTCTCAATGATGCATTCAGATTTGTATTCAGAGACATGCAAACACATTTGAGAGAGATCAGTGAAATGGTACTTTAGCAGTGTGTTGTTATCAGAGCTGTGTGCATAGCTCCATTTGTGTGCGGTGCAAAAGTCTGGAGTTCTGTATATTTTGTGAAAACATGGCAAAATAGGGAAACAGGTTATTTAATGAAACATGTGCAAATATAAATGTAAGTACAGTATATAAAATAGCATAGACGTAAAAAAGTCAGTATTTAGTATGGCCACCTTTACTCTTCAACACAGTGTTCATGTCATGTTTATTCAAGTAATGTTGAGGAATAGTTACGCAGGTCTCTTAAAGGACACTCAGAGGCTCAGCGTGGGAGCTTATCCTGGGAACTTTGGATGATGATCCCAAGATTAATGTTCAGTACACTCCCTGTCTGGCAGTGTTGTGTGGTTTTTCCATTCATGCGTTTGCTGCATAGGCAGTGTGCTCGGGTTGATTTTCATGCCGATAAATTGAGCTGTTGCCAACCAAAAGCTTTCAGATGGTAATGCATGGAAGATCAGAATCTGACTAAAGTTTTCCGTGTTCATAATTCCATCAGTTTTGACAATATTCCCAACACTGAAATGTGTCTCCAAACTGTGACAGTGATGTTTAATAGACAGTTGTAGACAGTGCTGCTCTGCTGACCCCACACATGTTAGTGATGTTTGGATACAAACTGAGAGAAGGGCTTCTTTACAGCCACCCTTTCATTGGTCCCATTCCCTATGAGTGATAGATCAGATGCAGGTCTTAGTCAGGTCCCGGTCTTTTCTTCTTCATCTTAACATGACTTTCAGATATTCTTCTTTTGTCCTCTGCTTGTCCAGTTTTCTCTTCCTTAAAGACACTGCACACCATGCCAACCTATGCCAGAGTTTTGGCTCTTAGCTCTTTGGGAATTTTTTGTAACTTTCCAGATGCAAAATCCAATTTAAAGCTTGTGAGACTGTGTTTGCATCTTTTATAGATTTAAATAGGAAATGGAAACAAATGAAGTATTTTTGTACAGACCGCTAATAACAGAGTGCCTGAAGTTGTGGTTCATCCTTTGGGTGACGTGCTTTTTATGCTTGAATCACTCAGTGTTAGTGTTAAGTGGCTGAGCCCTGTAAATATAAGCCATCAACAGGTTTCCTCCTCTTTCCTGTCATTTGATGTTTTGGGTTTGGTACCAGGTGTTTCCAGGTGACTTGGTGTTGGATGACGTTTCTTTGATGTTTCCTTAAAGCCTGTGCTGACGCCGCTATTATAACATGTACCTGATCCATGTGTTTCCATGTATGTTTGCTGCTTCTAACTGTCGCGTGCTCACCTTTATACCAAGCTTGTCTGACCAGTGGATATTAGGCGTGCTGCTGTGGATTAAAGTTTGCACTCTGTTGAGTGTCAGAAAACGTCTCTCAGGCAAGTATTTTATGTGACGAGTGCGCTGGAATCATCTGTCTTTAAAACAAATGCCATTTGCTTTGACATTCTGCTGAATCAAAGTCCAAACTCACCTTTTCTGAAGCAGATAAACGCTCCACTGTATCACCTGACTGTCAGTGTGGACAGGGTGCAGAGCCTTTTACTGAAGACATTTATCTGCTATGAAAGAACATGACGCTGCACTAGATTAACTCCAACTTCCAAATTCTCATCTTCTTTTTCTGGTGAGTGTTTCTGCTGAGTTACTTACAAAAATTAAGAATAAGTTGTTTGGATAAAAAATAAAATAAATAAGAAACATAAGAGGAAATTATACTGACTGTGGTGGCTGTCTCTGTGTACATTTACTGCAGTATTTGCATTAAATGTAACTTTTAAATATGAGTAAATACTAGCTAATATGGGTGAGAAGGCCAGTTGAGTCCAGCTGAAGGACTGAGATTCACACACACACACACACACACACACACACACACACACACACATATATATATGCATGTACCTATCTGTCTAATATAAGACCCACTGTAACACGCAGCAGTATCTGTGCACACAGTCGTGCTCTCTCATTAAATCCTGTTAGATTCTCACATTAACAGATGATTGTGCTAATGTTCTATATTGTTGTGACAAGAAAAGTCCCAGCAGTGTTTTTATCGTCCTCATGCTTGTGTCACCAAAGGAATATGAGATATCTGAGCCACGGAGATCTACTGCTGCTCATCAACAATTAATATTTCAAAACAGACTCTAAGAATAAATATAAATGAGCCATACTGTTTCTCTGACTGATCATTAATTATGATACTAAACATCTGCACTGCAGTCAGTGTCACACACTCTCAGCGACTGCTTTAAATGTTCAGTATTCACACACAGCTGAATATCGTGCAGTATTCTCCTGTTTTACGTCTCACTGCTGCCCAACTAAGTCATCACTGAAAGCAAACATGCTTGTATCTGAGTGCCAAAGTATGCTAACATATGGACTAAGAAGTTGTAGATTTTTCGATGCTTCCAGAGGATTTAGTGACACAAATGTCTCCGTTGTTAGCTTTGAACCTTCTTTCTACATTTTCTGTCCCTGATCTAAAGCAGTCTTTAAAAAACTGACTGAGATCCTTTCACAGAGCTAATTTCCTGCCTTTCTTTACTCTGCGAGCTCTCATGACTCAACAGATGCAGCAGGTTGTTTGTTACAAAGAAGTTGACCTTACTCCATTTCTTTTCAGCCCCTTTGACAGCGGACACAGCGACTGACTCAGAGGGAGTTTAACTACATACTGTGTTTTTCACATACTTTCTTTCTGCACAAACCTACTTCAGCACCATTCTGTCAGCTCTGGAAAACAAATGTCACCTCATCAGGTCCAATCAGCATGTGCCAAAAACTTCGACTGCCTCTTAGTATTTGGAGTGGGTGACATTAACGGCGGTGGCTCCAAACCTGAAACTGACCTTTAAGAACATAAAATCCTATTAATGAGTTTTGAACTTTTCTGAAATCATTTTGACTCCATGTTATTACAACAGTGTTCAGCTCAACAGCCAAAGCTGAGTGCTATGATCTGCTTCATGTTTCTGGTTGCTGGGATCCTTAGCTTCCACTGTCATAACATATTTTATTTATCCTCAAACCTGGGAAACGACTCTGCTTTTGTTAATACCCCATTATTGTCTTTATTGATTTTACCTGAGCCTTATTATCCTTTTCCGCGGTTCGGTTTAGTCTATTCTTTGGACCTTATCATCCTGTTTTTGAGTCCTAGTGATTTGTTGTGGCTGCCTACTTGCAGTCACTGCGGTCATGCCACCTTGGTGCAGTATTGTCTGTGATGCTGCAAGTTTAAATGAAAGGTCCGTCTATATTTCCACCAGCCTTGAGTCCTGTGGTATCAGCTACTGTAACATTTGTAGCAGCTCTCTGATCTGTGAGAATGAGGGCATTTCTTCGCTGAAATAGAGGGACTGCAGGCTGACATGAGCACAAAGGTAAACGGTCGATGGGATAAATCTGGTGGTTAAATGTCCACAGTCCTGTCAAAAGTACTGCAGAGTTCCTGACGAGTAATAGTACTATGGAGCAATGCTTTAGAAAGAGTTTTTCTTCTGTTTGTTCTTGTAGTTGATACAGTGAACTGTTTTACATCTAATCTTATGCGAGCGTTGTCACAGGCCAGTGTACTTCTTTAAAGCTGAATCCACTGTGATACTTTCTGACTGCTGTGGTGACAAAGGTCGACAGGAAGATGAGGATTTCTTCCTCTTGCTCTGTGACCTCAGTAAGCACTTTCATTAGTTTACATTTTTATTGACTCACCAGGATGTTAATGTAAATTCATCCATTTTTGCCATCATCTTCTTCCACTTCCAAGAAAAGATTCAGACCCAGAACGTTTTGCTGAGAAGTTTCAGTTCTAACCACTCCACCATTTGTAACAGTCTAAAAAGACAATAAACCATTGTCTGCTTTATGCTAGCCAAAGAGGGTGCAGTCTCTCTCAGTTTTAGTGGTGCCCAGTGCTCATGATGTCTGGTTTCAAAAATATTAAACTCACCAGTAGTTCCAGTGGTGATGTCCATCTTGTTTTATGTTCTTTGTTTACAATATCAGATTTGGCTACACAGTTATCACGGCCAAAAGGACTCAAGATAATACCAAAATATTTGGTCATTAACTTTACAATTCATTATTGCAGTGGCTCCATCAGGCCAGCCAGTCCAGAAACATGCGCATGTATTGATTTATGTGCAGCCCCGTGTTCTACACGTTTATCATGTGAAAACAATTTTAAACATAATTTTTTGTTGGTTATTTATTATTATATTTTAAACTTTGTACTAAACTCAAAGTTTTAATGCTAACTAAATAACTAAAAATTGCAAAAATTATGTAATCAAAACAAATTCAAATTGCCTACATTAAATGTGCTCACTGTGTAGAGTAGTAGTATTTCTGGATCATTGCAGGTCTTGATGATTTGTAACTACTTATAAATGCTCGGTAGCTTGATCTAATATCGAGCTAATATAGCTAATATATTATCTTATATATAATTTATGTGCAGAATAACAAGTAATAAAGGCTTTAAAATGCACGCCGCTGCAGCCCCCTGTGGCTTCTGCACCGTGGCTGCTGGGTGAGCCTAACCCTAACCCGTCTGAGGCTCTCCTCCGGTGGTCCTCCTTGGGCTCTCGTGCTCTGAGGGCCTCTAGATGTCTGGGGTCTGGATGTCTTCCATGCCTGCTTCATGTCCTGGGGGGCGGGGCTGTGGCTCCCCACACCCATTATCAGTCAGTTACGTGGAGAAAACTTGTGAATACAAGTGCGCTCACACACACAGGTGTGCACAGACACACACTATCCTCTTTGGTTGCTGCCTCTAAACATATGGTCCGCTCAGTAACATTCAGTATTTATTACTTATGCTTTTTTTTCTTGGCCTTCAGACAATAATTGTGATTGCTACAGTGTCGGAGAGGACAGGCAAAAACAAGAAAAAAGCTTTAAAATAAATACTAAAAAGTACAATAATTGTATTCAGTATGGCAAAGTAGAGCCTGCACGTTCCATAACATACATACATTAAACTTCTACTGACTTGTAAATATACATAGTTAATTTCTTATTGGTCCCTTTTTTTTCCCTTCCTGTGGTGTTGGACATAGCAAAGTTAAATCTGGTCCAAAGGGATTGATGGAGGGGGACCAAGGGGGCAAATCATATTAGAGAAGGGGCCAATAGTACCCTCGAGACACCCCCTACTCAGAAAAGCAGAGAGAGGCTGAAGAGCTGAGAACAGCAGGTTACTCAACATTAGCCTACAGCCTGGCAAGTTTCTCTGTGAGAGACGTCACTGCAGCAACAGGAAGGTGACTGTTGTTAGCCGTCCCACTTTAGTCAGCCAAAACGTTTGAAAGACGAGAAGTCGAGGCTGTAGTAACTGAAGGGGAACAAAATGACAACTGATGTTATTCCCTACAACTGCTGGGACAGACCCCAGCTCCCCCTAAGTTGGTGAAGTTGTTAAATGGACGGATGGACAAAAGGATGGATGGCTAGATGGATCGATGGACGGACGGACGGACGGATGGATGGATGGACAGACGGACGGGATGGGATGATGCATAGATGGATGGGAGGATGGATGGATGGATGGATGGATGGATGGATGGACGGACAGATGAACGGACGGACGGATGGATGGACGGATGGATGGATGGACGGATGGATGGATGGATGGACGGACGGACGGACGGATGGATGGATGGATGGACGAACGGACGGATGGATGGATGGATGGATGGACAGATGGACAGACGAACGGATGGATGGACGGACGGATGGATGGATGGACGGACGGACGGACGGACGGACGGATGGATGGATGGATGGACGGACGGACGGATGGATGAATGGATGGATGGACGGACGGACGGATGGATCACAGTAAGTCCTGTAAATGTGAAAAGAGTGCGTGGCTCAGGACACTATTAAACCTGCATTATTGGATTTGGGGAACTGCAGCGCTACTAGAGCGTCAAAATAAGCTAATAGACAAACTCCTAAACTATCCAAACTCCAGATCGATTATTTCCCCATAAAATTGATGTGTCTAAAACAACTGCTCACTAAAATAACAGAGAAAATGAGCATTTCTCTTAACTGGTTTCTCTCTTTATACGTGCTTTTTCCTTAGCGTCTCTTCCCAGCTGTTGATTTTTTTCAACCGTAGGTAATTAATTCTCACCAGTTTTATTCTCCACCAGTTTGCTTGCAAATGAAAAAGAGTCCTCTGGCACTGAGTAAGCTGCTCAATAGCAATATTAAAAGTGATTCAGTACAAACTTTTGCTTGTGAAAGAAGTGAGGTGTTAATTAAATCAGTAAAACCTGCAGTTAAAAAAATTGCCACCAAAGCTTTGGAAACGTCCACGACCCAGTGATCGTTAGAGGAGGAGTGCTCAAAAGCAGATGCTTGTGAGTCATTTATCTCACTTGCACTTTGACACCAAAGCCGTTATTGTCTGGCATCTGCACAGAACAGCTCAAGCCTCTCACATCAAGGCAGCTGCACCAAATGACTCGTAAATGGAGCCATTTTCAAATGATTTATGAATATTTGTTCCACTGAAGTGCAGAGAAAGGTCTTTACATTCCACAAAGAAATAGCCCATGAAGCCAGAGGAGAGCAAAACTGACCAAAGGAATCACACTTAAAATGTTAGATAAAAAACTTTATTATTATAACTGATTATAATTACTGTGTAAGTACAGCAATTTTATGACGATTGAAATTGTGCCATAAACCACTTATTATCTAAATGACATTGAGGGTGTAATCAGAGTGACTCTCTTTCACACCATGAACACGTTTCGTAGCTATGAATGAGAAATGTGCCTGGGAATGCTATTTGCTGTGGAATTAGGAAAGAGCAAAGTCTCGCCGGGCGACACAGAGAGGAGTATTAAGGCCAGTTTCATGATTATAGTCTGTGGGATTTTCTGCTCTGGCATGATTGACACACACAATCAATTTGTTTCCAAAAGATACACACATTTTTATCCCCACTGATTATGTAAACTGGTTAAAGCATGGAGTAGTTTGCACAGATCATCGATGTTTTTACCAGGTGACTCAGGGAAAAATGGACCAAAATATTGAAACTGGTAGAGAAGTCCTGATAGCAACCACACATGGGACAGACCAGCAGCTGTCTGCTGATGCATTCAGTGCTTGAACAGCAGTAAAACAAAGATGTCTGACTCACAAAGACAGAACACAACAAAGACAAAGTGAAACAAACAGAATGAAACAATGACGGTTTGTTTGCTCATGGGTATTATGTTGACGAACATAAAGATCCAAAAACATCTATTTTATTCAACTTGAAGAAAACTTGCAGTTCTTATGATTTCACAGTAAGTTCTGACATGTAGAAATATTTTCACTGCACACTCTCTGCCACTGGGAACCATTTAAAGTTCACTGTCTTCCCCAAGGACCCTTAACCACGTGGAAACGAAGAGTTGAAAAACCACTCAGTGTTGGGCTTTGGTTGCATTCAGGAAAATGCTTTAACAAGCTCAGCTTTTGACTCTGGATGTTACCTTTTAAATCAAGTCTCTTACATTCATTTCGGCCTCACTGTTTCTTTGTGATCGTTTCTCATTTGGGAATGTCAAATAGATTCCATATAAACAGGTCCCAGCTTTGTGACTGCCAGCGTGGAGTGCTTATGGTAGATGGACCTGCATTTATATAGCTGCTAGCTGCTCTGCCTCCAGTCTTTAATCCTGTCACATTTCAATCTGCAGTCAAACACGCCATGATTAGGATCTTTGATTTAAGATTGTGGTTGTACTTAACATTTATTGATAGCTCACTGGAATACACAAATAGTCACCCTGGGAAAATAACATCCTGTACCTTTAATGATGTCACTGGATCTATACCCTTAGAGGTGCTGCGGAAACAACTTTAATAAAAAATATTCCAAATTACATCCAGGCTTAGTTATTGATTTGATATATTCACATATATTTACAGATTATGTGAATATATCATTATATTTACATTTACCCTGTGCTCGAAGCAGTCCACTCCTGGTATTTTAGCCTTTTCCCACATATAAAGACATGCACATGAGGTTAACAGGTCATTCTTAGATGGCTGTAGGAGGGGATACATGCTAAATGAACGTTATTAATTGTAAAGGACAAGATGAATGTGGCTTTAAGCTCTTTCAGTGATCAGTAACTGAAAACAGCCGTGGCAGTCGTTTGTTTTCAGCTGTCATAATGTTTTAAATGATTTTTATTCAAATGAAAAAATGAAACAAAGCACCCTTAAAAGCAAATGTAATACATTTGCATTACTTTGCGCTGTGAGGGTTATATTACAGCCCTGGTGTTTTATGATGTTGTTATTACAACATGTTGACGTCAACCTGATCCCATCAATAGTTGTAATAGATCATTTATGATCACGTCAGCACTGTTAACATGGAAGTCTGTGTGGTATATTAAGCTTTTTCCTTCGAGCTATGATGTTGAAGTATTACACACTAACATGGTGTTTTATGATCTTCATGACTGAAGCAGCCTTTGGCTTCTGTAAGCTTTTAAAAATATTCATGGAGTGTTAATTTAAACAAGCTTTCTGTTGACCAATGCTTTTTACATTTTTAATTTACATTTAAGCTCTATATTGTGTATATTGTGCATTTTGCTATTTATCGTACTGTTTATTTTAATCTTTGTGTGCAGCGCTTTGTGACTACCTGTCTATGAAAGGAGCTTAATAAATAAACTTCACTTACTTACTTAGTGTGTGACTTTCCAAACCTTTATGGCATCACTGTGACGCTGTACAGCATTGTGTTGAAAAAAAAAATGTGTTTAACAGGTCTCTCCATACTCGTTCATTTATGATTTATTATACTTAATTTGATTTCTCCTAAAATGCTTTTTCAAGGTCATTTTGATCTTGAGCAATAGTGATTAAAAGTCAAAGTAATGCTTAGTCAACCTAACTACTCATTATCCCACAAGGCCCAGTATATGAAGTTATGATTGTGGGAAATATGATGGGAATATAAAGTAAATAGATTTTCCCATTTGGTGTGACCTTGACCTGATTTTCACCAAAACTAAATGAGCTTGAAGTGTTGCTGGTGTCTACGGTCACACAAAGCTTGAACATGATATCTTTAAAATAAACAGACACACAAACAGTTTGAAGTGAACACTCCCTCCCTGCAGGGGAGAATAAAAAAGCCTGAATGCATTATTTGATTTGCACATTTTCATAAGCAATATGCGCCTTTATTACTTTAAAAATGTGTAAATTATCTTTGGGTCCAGCAAAGAGCCCTATGGGACATTTACTATATCCCAGTCTTTCAAATGCATTAACAGGAGAACAGCCACTTGTTATTCCTCTCCTACCACAGCAGTTTGGAAGTAATATGCATAGATGGACGGTGGGTTGTGTTTGGTGAACAACTGTGTAGAAAAATAAACAAATATATGAGACTCGAAAGGTTTTGGTAGCATTGAAAAGCTCAGGCAAAAGTCATAATATGAAGAAGGCAATATGTGCATATGATAAACACATAGAAGTGCCATCTGTGACATGAGCTGAGATCTCTGTTATGCAGCTTAATATCCCTCCTGTGTACTCGGGGGACTTTGGCACGACTCCTGCTGACTCAGTGAGGGTTTAGGGACGTCCCGCTGTGAATGTTTGAGGCGTCCGAGGGCTCAATCGCACATTTCACTGTGAGAACTCTGGAGATTTGTCTGCAGGAAAAAAACATACAGCATGAATAGAGTTTTGATGTTAAATGTCAAAACTGTGGAACTAAAAAGACAATGAAATAAACACAAAGAGAATGAGATGGAAATTATAGCTGCAGCTAAAAGAAATTTACATTCTCCTCACCTGGACTTCACGTCCTGGAAATCATATCTATTCTGTTTCCATACTTTTAATTGTTCAGGTTTTCATATAAAAGTGATTATTGTGACATAAAATGCAGTTTTTTGTTTCTGTATTTTATAGTTTGGGGAGGACTGAGGCTCATCCTCATGTCCATCACAGGAGCTGCAGACACTGAGACAGGGAGTCAGTCTAAACACCTGACCATCACATTTCAGCTGACTCACACTTTCTGCAGAAATCTTAAAGGTACAGTTCGTAATTGCTTTGGGTGATTTAACAAAAACATATTGTAAATATGCACTCATTTACAGATCTTTAACATCAGAGCGAGGACAGCTTCATGGAAGCCGCCATCTTGCCCTCCGACTTGAATACGGTGGATAAGAGGGACATCCCTGCTCCACCTAACTGTGTGCTACACCAACCAACCAGCTACATGTGTAACACGCCTGATAAGTTCTTTTTCATTTAAAGATCACAAATAGCTTTTTCAAGTTATGTATCATCATTTAACATTTGTACATGCAGATTTTCTTCATCTATTATGTCTTTGAAGCAAAATAATAAGTCAAAGGACACTTAACGATGTGATTTATCCATTATTCAATAACTCAAAAATATATAACGATTAAACCCTGCCTCTTTATTGTAGCGTGCATCTGAAAGCTATGAAGCACCAATAATACTCCACTGTTTGAAGAGGAGAGCAGTGCCCTACAGCAGAGGACGTGAACAAGAGAATGACCCAGATCTTCCTGGTTTAATGCCATTCTACCATAACTGCAAGGGACCAGTGAAACCTATCAGAGGAAATAGCCAAATTATACATATGGAACAACAGATAGACATATTTCCAAATTTGCATTCATCGTCTTCTAATGTGCTGTATTTAGTGATTTGCCATGGTTATTAAATGACATGGCTTTAGGGATAGCAAGGTCTGTCTCTCAGTTCACTTTTAGTCCAAAATGAAATCTTCATAGCTCCCAATAAAAATGATTTACTTTAATTTCAACACGACCTTGATCTTTCTCACCATGACATTTGCTGTAAATACTGGAAATGTTTTACCTGTTCTTTGGTTTACAATAAATTTTAATAACAAGAGATTTATCAGAGTCTGACTGGCCAACAGAAATAGAGACAGAGAGAGAGTTTTGTCCTGAGCTCATTGGCCAGACGACATGAAATCCATCAGAAATACCAAAACCAAACCGATCATAAAAATCAAATGAGATCAAATATTCTATTAGTTTGACTCCAGAATGAAAGAAGACTTTTGGACTAGCAGCAAATCATTTTTTATGCTCTGACAGTAAGTTAGCATACGTGTTCATCTGCCTCTTGTTACCACTTGAAGATCTTGCTAACGCTGTAAATAATAACAATGGTCATGCTCTAATTATCAAGATATTTAGTGAATTATGCTGTTTTTGTGCACTTTGTGGTACTTACAATCATTGGCTTTGCCAGGGAAATAACAGTGTTTGAGGGTGTCTTGATGTATGCTCAATCCTCCAGGTAAGCAAATCCCAAAAATTCGAATAAATCCCAAAACATTTCGTCACTCATCCAAGTGACTTCTTCACTCTCAGCTGACTGCAGGTTTCCCCAAACTTCGAAAAAGCCTGACTGAAACTGAAACTGCAAAATACTTACAAGCCCCTGAAGCAAGACCCAGGAAGTGGTTACAGGACGAGAGTGATAGACAAAGACAAGGCTACTGACCGGACCTCGTACCACAGGCTATACCCAGGAGAAGCTACACCAAGTCTGTATGGTTTACCGAAGATACACAGACAGGGTGTAACTTTAAGATCGATTGTCTGCATGATGAACTTGGTCACCTATAACATCTCCAAGTTTCTGGCTTCGATCCCCAATCTGCTCTGAACACCACATCCAGAACACCCTGGATTGTGCTGAGAAGGTGAGAGATGTCATCATGGAGGCAGATGAAACCATGGACTCGTACGATGTTACATCTCTCTTCACTTGCATCCCAGTCACGGAAGTGTTGGAGGTAGTCTGTAAGAGATTACAGGATGACCCCAACCTCAGCAGCAGGACCACTCTCAGCATCCACCAAGTGTGTTTGAACTGTGTCTTCATTCCACCTGTTTCACATACAAGGGTCAGTTCTACAGGCAGAAACATGGATGTGCCATGGGCTCCCAGTTTCACCCATTCTGGCCAGTTTGTACATGGAAGAAGTGGAAAAGAGGGCTTTGCTATCCTGGAACACCACCATTGGTTCAGGTATGTGGATGACACCTGGGTGAAAATCAAATCTCAGAATCTTCAATAATTATGAAATCAGTGTGTTTGTTAAACTGCCTTAACAGCTCAGTGATACCAGAGCAAATACTGGGAAGTAAATAACAATGAAGTGTTTAAGGTTAAGTTCACAATACGTTAGCATACACTTGGATAGTAACATATTGTGAATGTCATGGTTGCTGATTTGGCTGTCATGTGTGGCAGGCAGAGTTGTGGACTAGGGGTCTTTGATCATCGATTTATCGATTAAAATCGATTCTGGCCTGGATAACGTGATATCGATTCATTAAAATCCTGATTTTTTAATATAAATTTATTTTGCCCGAAATGCCAGAATCTCAGGTTAAACCTCACAAAATTTCAACAACCACCAAACAGCTAAGACAGTAAATGAGAGCAGGAACACGGATTCTGCACAAAGACGTAAACACAAAGCGAGGACCTGCCGACGGATCAGAATCAGAGAGATGTCGCCTTTCTCACCCGACGGCACGGACACGCCATCGGGGCTGAAAGCCGACAGCTCGCTGATTCTGATGTTTCGGCGGGTCCGCGCTTTGTGTTTAAGCCCTTTTTGCACTGATTCTAAAGCTGCAGGTTTTTATCTCTCTCCAAACAATATTGACTGAACCAGCAGCAAAAGAAGATCCAAACTATGGATCACATAAACATCGTCATGAATTCGCTCTGACTTTTGCTGTTTTGCTTCCACCACAATAAAATCACACTTCATGCAGTGCTCTCTCTCTCTCTCTGTACTTCATGAACAGTTTCCCGTCTAAAAATCTGTTTTCTCAATTATTCGCTTGCTTGTTACGCACAAGTCTACCGTTCTTACAGCGCTGTCGGCCGCTGTTTTTTTCCTTTTACTTCCGAAAACTAAGCCTCATTTCTGACGTTCAATACTGAACAAATTTAAACTTTTTAAAATTATGCAAAATTGCAAAACGCTCAGCTGTGTCTCTAATCAAATGTCTGTAACTTTGCTTCACTTCAGCAGCATTAGGTCATGTTCAGATGTTGATTAATGGTTTTCGTTTGTTTTTGATCGACTGCAGAATATTTTTATAAAATCCCAGACCAGGAAAATCACCTTCATGTTTTTCTGTGTTTTACCCTCAGCTGCTTTGACACAAAGGCCTCTGCTGTGATGCTCACACCTTTGATAAAGTCTCCAAGTGTCAGCTTTCTTTTTATAGATATAAAAATATAGAAATGTACTGATGCATGATCTGAACTATAATATTTCTGACTGTCTGAGGCAAAATTTCTCAGATTCAAATCGAATCGAATTGAATCGAATCGTGGATCGACTGGATTCGGGACCTTGTGAATCGGAATCGAATCAATTCTAGAAATCAGTGACGATACCCAGCCCTATTGTGGACTCAGATGCAGGACTGAACCCAAAAGCAGCTTTACTGCTGGAAACAAGAATACAAGAAACTACTTGCGCATGCTAGCTAGGAAACACAGAACAGACAGGACACTCGAGAGAGGCGAGAGATCGCCAGGAGGAACTGAAGACTGAAGGAGCGCGATGATTGTGCAGAAAAGGTTTTTATTTACAAAGAGTGAATGGTAAGGTAACACAGAACGCATAAGTGACAGTTACCGAGTCTGTCTGAAAGGTTAGATCACATTGGGCCAGTAAAGCATATATTGGAATAAGAGACGAGAGCCTTAGTTGAGGTCTGGGAGCCAGTAGGTTGGAGGAGGTCTGGTGTGGAGTGGAATACCCTGTCACGAAACAAGAATCGGGGATTACTTTTCATGTAAGTACAAGAGACAAACAAACGAGGAGATCCAATTTACCATCAAGGGTGACGGCACATCTGGCAGAGAACCACAGCCACAGCCCAGCCTATTACACAGAAGGCATAACTCCACCCCTCAGGTACAGGTAAGCCTGCCAACCCATCTACCTGCAAAGGAGAAAAACCCCATCTCCAGCCAGCCTGAACCCTGACACTACAGTATTGTAATGAGTTCAGCAAAGGGGGCTTTTGTTTATCGTTTGTATTTGTACAAACGTCTACAATGACACACAAATCATTGTAGACATTTTTAAACTTGTGGATCAGCCTTTAAATTCAGCCCACAGTTGTATACACAGCCCTCTAAGATCAAAAGCTGACTATGAGGCCGTTTAATGTCCATCTCGCACTAAGAAAATATTTTATTCATCTCTGAAAATTCTTTGGTTACAATTAAATTAAAACACCACCAACATAGCTCAGCTTAAATACGTAGAATAGTCGTGACAGCTGGTTTGAAAAAGTCCCGAGTGTTCATGGTGGGACTGCACTCGCCCTCTGGGCAAAACAAACACTACTAGCATGTACGTGTAATCTCTAGAAGACAGGATAAGGCTCACAGGCCGGGCGTGCTAGAGGCTGCAAGCACTGATGCAGCTGTGACAATACTTGTAAATGTATCCATCAAACTAAAGTGGAGCAAATTTCTCTATGACTGAAGGTGTTATAAGTACTGTGAAAAGGTTGGGCTTGACTAGTCTGGCCTAATTGCATAAGCCTTGGCCTTTCTCCAGGGGCCTCCCTTTACCTTATAAATCATACCAATGTCTGTTTTATACCATAGCACTGCAGTCATTGGTCATTTCTGCTGCAGGTCCTCAATCCTCAGTCCTCCAATATTACTTTCCTCTCCACCTAATAATTCATAACTTCCATCAACCCTGCAGGCCGATAATCTTGCTCTCTTGATCGATTCAGAGGACACAGCCACTGAATCATAATCATGGAGCAGGTTGCTCTAAGTTGTACACAAAGTTAAAGTTGCTGCAGACTCACAAAGACCATAGTGAACAAAACCACTGGCTGTTAGAATAGCAGAAGTGATGGCTATTAATCCAGAGCTCAGAGGCCTGCACTGGTGAGGGGAAGGGAAGGGATGTCTCCTTTAATCAGTGAATTCCTCACATGCCTTTCAGTGAGTGCCAGATCAATTTCACACTTCTCCAAAGAGGAATTTCTGAGCCTGTTTTCTAACAATAGTACAACATGCTCAGCCCAGAACTTTGCAGCTTTAAATTCAGTTTCAAGAAAGAAACTGTTGAAAGAAGTGTTCTCAAACACGTCTGATTAGTTCTGTAAATATGAAATTGGAATAACAAAGCAATTTATGTTTACAGAATGAAAACTGGGGCCTTGAGCACACGGGGTGATGGCTTTGGACAAAAGTTATAAATCTGAGCGACAGACTATTTATCTTCCCGTGCTCTGTCTGACCACTGTGAGTCTCCCAAATGAAGAAATATGAGGAGATGGTAAAAGCTGACCTTCACAGGTCAGTGCCCACTGATACCTTGTCTGTTTTTCTTTCCTCCCCAGAGAAGAGGCACAGTGTTCATGCATAACCAACACAATGAAAGCTGAATGTGTATTCAAATTATAAACTAGAAGGGTGTGTGGAGAGCGTGTCCTTCCCTTGTGCCCAGTGCCAAAGGTTCTTTTCTTTCAAATTAAGCTGATTCACAGACAAATTTCAGGATTCTGACATTTTCCTGCCACGTCTTCGCATAAACATAAACAGTCTAACGCAGATCAAAAGATTTAGCAAAATACAAAATACTAATCTGGGCATAGCGGACACTATGCCCCCCCATATATACAGTTAGTCCATGTACCTAAACATGAACTCCTTTATTACACAGAAAATTGAAGCGACCGACACGAGGCTGGCAGACCCTTTATTTAAGACATGAACATTGACTCTGACTAAAAAAGACTGAAACAGTAGTGCGGCTGTAGAGCTAAGAGATGTTATGTTAGCTTTATATAATATTAGCCATCACAGCAGCAACACCAGCCACACTGCCTTTCTTATCAGCGAGTTAGGGTGGAGGTAGTTTGGCTGCCATGTGTCCTTTTTGCTCTCAGACAGACGAGAACAGCGGTCCCCGACCTTTTTTTGCGCCGCGGACCGGTTTATGTCCGACAATATTTTCATGCCTTTAAGGTGTTGCGGATAAATACAACAAAATAAAACCAGCCAAAAAAAGAAGATTTATTCATACCACACAGGAAAAGGCCCAGGGAAACAGAGTTAGCGATAAAAACGATAAAAATAACACTAAAATCCCTGAAAACCATAAATTTCACACCCGAGCCTTAACTCTCACGGCCCAAGCGACTCCGGTCCATGGCCCGGGGCACTGCTGGAACACCTGTAGGTGTTGGTATTACACCTATCGTTTGATTGTTGGGCTTTCTCTCTATGTATTATTGTAGCGTCTGCCTTACAATATAAAGCACCTTGAGGCGACTGTTGCTGTGATTTGGTGCTACACTGAAAAAAAGGCCATGTTGGATTTACTTGATTCAATAGTGGACATTGGTTGCACACAAATGTTTTGCTTTGGCAGAAACTTAAACAATTGAGTTCAATCAACACAACTTTTTCATATTCATAAACCTGTGCATTTTGTGTTCATTGGAACATGTTTAGATGAAGTAAGCTGAGCTCTTGGAATATTTTAATCCTTCACAATTTTGTCATTTTATTTCAACACTATTCAATAACTTTTACCCCAATACTACTTGGTCACTTAAATACTACATGTTGTCTTCATATTACATAATGTTCAATAATGTCTAGAGTCTGGTTACCATAAAAATTGAATGGATCTACAACAAGTACCATCCTCCTGTCTTTATTCTGGTTGCAGGGGGGCTGGGAAATAACCCTGAAGTGAAAGGTTACAAGGCAGGGTGTGTAGTTGTCTTCCTCTTATAACTCCAGTGATTTTCCTGCAGTTTAACATCTCGTGTGATCTTGTGAATTTCATGAGAGCAACCACCACTCTTCCTAGATTGTATCAGGTCATCTCAACAAGAACAAATTAAGTTGTTGAATTTCATACAGATCCTTCATGATTTAATTCCGTTCATATAAACATGAAATTATTGTGTTTAAATTACAAGTTAGACTTTTTTAATGTAACAACCACCCAATTTACTTTTTTCGGTATACCAAAAAAAGTAGAGGTGGCTGCTCGATTTGACTGAGATGGATGCCTTCCTGAAACCACGATCCAAAGCGCGTGAGACTGAAATCCCGTGCAGTGTCGCAGAAACTTATTGACTTACTTCACTCGAACATGATATGAACAATTTAATCTAGCCTCTCTGCATATCATGTAGTTTCTACACTATATAGTTACACTTAACTTTAAAGCATGAGGCACTTATGTTAAATACACGCAAGATGCTTACGTAAATCCAAGAGTTGGCCAATCCCTTTTTTTCAGTGTAGCAACCAACAGTTGTGACTGTTTTCCCCAACTGGTTGATGAGTGGTTGCTCGAGGTTCATGGTA